>JAEANM010008299.1:0-17102 GCA_017656035.1 Myanophis thanlyinensis | reverse complement strand
ATCAGACCCTTCAGCGAAAT
Source organism: Myanophis thanlyinensis (assembly GCA_017656035.1). Classification (NCBI taxonomy): domain Eukaryota; kingdom Metazoa; phylum Chordata; class Lepidosauria; order Squamata; family Homalopsidae; genus Myanophis; species Myanophis thanlyinensis. The sequence continues at coordinate 17,082 of JAEANM010008299.1, read as the reverse complement.
CAGCTTCCCAGATTCTCTCTCTTTTTTTTCTACCACGGAGAGAAAAAAGAAAAAGTTTTCTTCTGGGACTTTTCTTCTGCTAGTAACTTTTCTTCTGGGACTTTTCTTCTGCTAGTTCAGCGGGCTGGATTAAAAAGCCCAACGGGCCGGATGTGGCCCACGGGCCATAGTTTGCCCATGTCTGTTCTAGACAGAGAAAAAAGACCTCAGAGCATTCAACCCCAACTGCTCTCGGCTCTTGTACACTCCTTGTTCAATTTGATCTATGAGGAATTGCTTTTGCTTTCTAGCCCTTGCAAGTCATTATCTGGGGAAAACTTTGTCTAAAGATAAAGCTTTCCCTGTCAGTCACGTCTGATTCTAGAGCTTGGTGCTCATCTCTGTTTTTTGGCCAAGGGAGCCAGCGTTATCCAAAGAAAATTTCCATGATCATGTGGCCAGTATGGCTATATGCCAAAGTCATATGGAATGCTGTTGTTACCTTCCCACTGAAGAGATACCTTATTCATCTACTTGCCTTTGCATACTTTCAATCTAGCCTTTGTCTACTTTGATGTTTATCGCACTTCTTATTTTATATACCAAAACAAGTCTTAGCATTATGGACACCTCCAGCTTTCTGATCTGTCCTAGTCACTCTATTTTAAAATAAACTAAAACGTCTTTGATTTCTTTTCCAACTCTTTCTCTTCTTTTCATGCATAAGATATACATCAAGACCATACCATTGCAGAACTCTTGGTAACAGTCAGCTAGAGTTCTTGAATGGATCTGTTTTAACCTAAGTGTATGGCATGTGCTTAAAGCTCTCCTATGAAAATCAGTATTTCATACTGGCAGTGTTATGTCTCTACTTTTTGAACATTGTGAAGTTCAAAGTTTTTTTTTACTCATTACTTTTTTCTTTCCTGTCAGGAATAGCATGAGGAAAGTGTCTAGGAAACTTTTCTCATTGTAAAAGAATGTCCGTATCCAGTGGGATGGGGTTAAAACAAATCAAAGGAGTTAATTTTAACCAGAACACAAGTAATCTTAGCCTCAAAGAGTTGGGATGACAAAAAAGAGGGTATAAGTGACCCAGGAAATATTATAGAAAGTGGGTCTATGCTTCCTGGGAAGGAAAACACACTTTCCCCCCATCTTTCCAATTTGGTTAATAATAATGTTATTGCTATTATTCATTTACTTGTTCATTGATTTCTCAGATTAATATCCCACCTTTTCTCCAGGACTTCAACAACAATAGCAATAGCATTTAGACTTATATACCACTTTATAGTGTTTTACAGCCCTCTCTAAGCAGTTTACAGAGTCAGCATATTGCCCCCAACAGTTTGTGTCCTCATTTTACCCACCTCGGAAGGATGGAAGGCTGAGTCAGCCTTGAGCCTGGTGGGATTTGAACTGCCAAACCAGGCAGCTGACAGTCAGCAGAAGTAGCCTGCAGTACTGCACTGAGCCACTGAGGCTCACAATGGTTCAGAATATTCCTTCTGGTTTTTTTTTTCCTCACTGCAGCAACTTGTGAAATAGGCCAGAGAGAGTGACTAGCCCCAAATAACCCTGGGCATCTCTGTGGCTAAGGGTAGACTTGGAACCTGAGTCTCCACAATCCCAACCCAATACCATCACCAACATTGTCACACCAACACACATGAAATGTCTCCCTTTTGGTGTTGGAGCATCTAAGCTGCATGTGCAGAACGGTGTGACAGGAAGCTACACCATACTGGAAGTGGCCTCTGCAAGTGGTAGGGTACAATGGATCTTCCATTGGTGATTTTTGATGCCAGGAGACTGGCATGAAAAGGGTTTTACCCTCTTCTCCTTCCCCACTTCACGTACTATCCATATGAGGGATTTTTGGCACACAGTGCTGATTTCTTGCTGTGCAAAGTGAAGGACTCTGCCTACAATAACCCCAGGTAACAAATAGGAGTAGGACAGATGTCTGACTCTAAACTTTCCTTGGAAGGATTTCCACAGAATGACCACTCAGCAGAATTAGAAAAACACTTCTGCAACAGAACAAGAAAGAACGGGCTTTGGGGAAGGTGTTGTTCATTTATGTCCTCAATAATGAATGGGGTGATGATGAGGCAGCAGGATGTGTAGATGAGGCTTCTGGTTCATAGACACACAATATAGCTACCACGTATTGTTTCCTATATTACTTTGGGCTCTTATATTCCAGCTGGAATTCTTTCATCGGCCCATATATACCATCTTGCCATCTATCATATCTTTTGTCAATTGAGGTTTTGACATGATAGTTTTTGAGACTGGGTTATTACTGGTAGACATGCAACATTTCTTGCCAAAAGTAAAGCCAATATAACTTTTTACCATTATGTCACAAGAACAGCAGACATTCAAATTTATCCCAATTATTATTAAAATATTATCAACGTTTTTGAAGTCAGTTAGGATTTCTAATCTAGAAACTACCTGCAAACCAACATTGTTTAGTTGCTCGTCCTCTAATATAGATACTCACTTAGCTTAGTACTGGAAGTTGTTATAGATCTGATATTTTTTATTTTATACAGCATAGGCAAATGGATGGCCTAGAAAATAGATTGGTTTCTATGTAACCATCCTTCCCCCCTCATGACAAAACTGGGGAAAAAATAAAACCGATTAGAATTAACAATCTATATGGAAAAAAGACAATATTTTAGAGAGAGCAAAATATGAAATGTCCTGTGAACAAGAGGCCACAGATGTAACAGGGACCAGTCCTGCTATTAAACACAGTGAGGCTGCTGCCCTAGAGAAAAATTCTGGGTGTTGTGAAAGGGCAGCAGATGGCTAGTTATTTAATTTGTTATTTTTGTACATGTAAATCCAAGAAGAAAGATGAGGAAATTCCCAAGCCTGAGATTTAGAAATGCATTTAAAGAAATTTGCAATTTGACCCAAATAGCATTTCCGGAGAGTTTTGAAGATGAGTTAGAGAGATGAATATTTTCCACAATGTTGACTGTACATATACAAACATTTGTATTGCCTCTGGTGAGACAGATTTGGTAGGATTATGAAAAAAGAAGTCCAAACTTGCAAAACCTGTTCCCAAATATAGAAGTAGGATGAGTGTAGACACAATGTAAGCCACAATTCCTTATTCAAACCACTTTCAACTTCCCCAAGAAAGACAAACAAACTTTATGGTTGGCGTCTAATCTTTCTCTGTCACTTCAAGCACCTGAAGAGAGCTGTGCATATCTCAGGAATGTAGTTGAAGGTTGGGGTGTTTTGTCTTTTACTTTGTAAACATTTTGGAGCTTATCTTCTTTGGTGTTCTTCCTGAAGCCAGAAGAAGAAAAATAGGGAGAAAGACTGGCTGGGAACTACAAGAACAAAGGAAAGGGCCAGTCTTGTTTGCCCATCAGATTCTGTAAGTTCTAGCAGAAAGACTTTGCCAGCAGGAGGACTGGCTGGGGGGAGTGGGGGGTGAGGGGTGTTTGGAGAAACACATGTGGGAGAGAAGCGTTTCACATGGCTGTGACTCACTCCTCCAGAGGCGATGCTGCTCCAGACAGTTTCCCTGTTTGGCTTTTGTTTGGTTCTTCTGTGGAGAGTTGCCAGGTTTTGCTCTCCAATTAAAGAAGCTGGACGGAATTCATCACTCACACAGGAGAAGACTTTCAACTTCAGTGTGTAATACTGGAGGGACCTAAATTTCTAAAAATATGCCTGATCTGATGGGTGACAGAGAAGGCCTGTGGAGGCTTCCAGCATTCTATCTAGACATCACAGGCAGTGCAGTTCAGCTGTGTCCCTTCCCCAAATATCTGGGTGGTTCCCAAAGGCTCCCTTCCTGTTGCTCTACTAATGATAAAAGCTGAAGGTAAAAATAATTTTTTGGGAAAAGGCAAAGCAGAGGAAACCACATTTTCTCTTAAGTGCCTCCAACAGTTGTAGCACATACATTTGGAATTAGTTAGAGCAAAGTGCGTGCCTGCTTCTGATCTGAGACGTACACACAGTATTCAGATACACAGGCACAAAACCACGGCAATCAAAGGCACATGACACAGTTTGTCTCTGGATTTTCTAGCTTCTCACATGCACATGGTACATTTCTAAATGCTGGTTGCTGCAATTCTTCCAGTCACATTTATTTACATGTGAAAGAGGAACAGATCCAAGCCATATTTTTTATATCACAAGGCCTGTGTATTAAACTCTACACCAACTAACAGCTCTGGGGTATAGAAGCCCAGTTTCGCTACAGTGCCCAAAGTGATCGAGGATTCAGGAAAAAGAAAGATGAGTAATGAAAGCAAGGGAAAGAAGGAGAAAGGGAAGAAGAGATCTTCTCTAGCACATATATGCAATTTGGGATATAAAAGTCAGACCCAAAGATGGCCCTTCATTTCTGCTTGCTAACACAGAATTCATTCAGATTCTTTCCTTTATACCAAGGTTCATTTAGTGACTGCAAATCTGGAGTTTCTATGGAGTTAGAAGGTATACTTTACAGCAAACTTCCATCTGATACCCTCCATGGGCAGGAAGACTGGTCAAGGAGATGCCAGTAAATTGTTTTCATCCACGATGAACCCAAAATGCTGAGTCAATGCTCTGAGATGAATTTTTTTTTTTTTAAAAAAAATCAGTCTATATGGAAAAAAGTTGATTGATCATTCCTCAATAAGCTGCAAAATGGGTTGCAATGCTGTCATCTGATTGGTTAGTACAGTGCCAATGTTGGCTTTATTTGAACAGAAGTATTATCCTTGAATTTTGTCTAATCAAACCGATGTGTGTGGCTTTTGTGTTTAGCAAGGGCTGTTGATCTAAAGCCAGGGACACCAGGGCATCTATTTTAGTGCTGCATTCTTGAATCTGAGATTTCCATGAGTAGAGTTATCAGTATAAGTCTACCTCTGATGGATTACTGGTTGCAGCCTGAGGAAGGGTAGCAGGGGAGTTGATATTCTGTTTGTGCTTTGATGGCTCATGAAACAGCAGAGATGAAGGGGAAGTTTTATTTTATTTCAACTGACCAGGGAAAAGTGAGATATGAACACAGCAAAAAGTCACTTTTATTAAAACTGGATCCTGGGAGGAGGTAGATTTCCACTTTCTGCGGAAACTCCAATGTCCATCATCCCAAAAAATTCAATGGTGGATTGCTGTGAATCTTTGCCCTATTTTCAACTTCTCTGATGAAAATGGAGTCCTGAGAATTTAGCATTGCTTGGAAGAGAAGAAAAACAAGCATATGTGGAATACTCTCTTCCTTTGACACATAGGAAGCAGTTACAGGAAAATGGGGGGAATGGTTATAATTTTTAGAAAGGGCATGGCATGTGCATAGAAAGGCATGCAGTGAATCAGTGCTTCAACCGTAATGTAAAAATGATTTCAAGCTCGCATGCATAAATAGAGTATTAGAAGGGTCTTGATCATCACCGAGAAGTGTGGCGGCTGCACTCTGCTTCCTGAAAACAAAAATTGTGTTCTGAGCCTGTGAAAGCTTCATTGTTAGCCAATAACTTTTCATCAGGGCAAAACAAATTTGTACGTTTCAGAAATGGGGCATTGGGTGTAGGGAAGGAAAGAGTGAGACTGGCACATCTCTAATCCACACCAGCTTTTTAAAAGCTGGCATGTGTCAACATGCATTCATACTCATAGTTCTTCCCAAATCCTGATTTCAGCTTCTTGTCACATGTAACATCTCCATCTTGCGAGGTTGAAGTTGGGAGGCAGATTAGATGAAGATGTTGGTGAAGATGCCAGCAGGACTTGGAACAATCATGGCTCCCCTGATTATGTGGTGAATATCACGTTTAGATGGTTTGGGCTGTGGGCTGCCATTATGAGTCAGCATTGATTTAGAGTCCCTGTTTGCTTTACTATAAATACAGGCTTGTAAAAAGCTGTTCTCTCATGAGCTGCCTTGTTATTTTTTCCTTGGCAGAGAGTCAGGATCCTTCATTTGGGAACATGCATTGCACTTTACGGAGAGAAGAAACTGGATCATTGGTGACAGAATCCATAGATTGTGTCTGATAAGTGAACAAAAAGGTATAGACATGGAATGGATGATTTATAAGCTTGGAAGTGTTGTGGTAAGCAATGGGAGTTGTGAGATGCAGCATTTGGGACATTGTCCTAATTTCCTTACCAACCCTTGGAAAGCAAAAATGACCTTTGAGGTTTGTAGTGGGTATATATTTTCAAGGCCAGATAAACTCCATTTGTGGCTCATACTTGTTGAAAAGCTTGGGAACAGCTGATCCAATAAAAAGTAGTAGAGAAACTAAAGACCAGAACTTTCAAGTCTGGAATATATAATATGCTAATTGCAAGATTAGCTCTCTGCAACTGTTACTTTTCAGACAACATGTAGCCTCTTAGATGGCATGACAGAAGCCAGCAAGACTATGAACCAGATTAAAAGGCCTACTGCTCTATCACAGAGCTTTTCTCTTACATTTTAGCGGCAGGATCAAAAACTGCCCATGTGCATAGTGACTGACCAGACCCACACTCTCTTATATGAGGTTCTTTTCCATCAGATGTTAGATTGTGATCTGATTTGAATTGCCAATTCTGATTTGACAATTCAATCTGATAAGAAAATTAAGTCAGTTTCACATTTTGATTTGAAATTTAAATCAGGCCAATCTAATTTTCTGAATCAATTAAAATAAGGTTTCTTTTCATATGCAAAACCCCTTATGAATTATTAAATCAATTTTGAATTCTGCAGCTTTGATTTGATTTTAATCATTGAACTAATTTGAAAAATTAACTCAACAAAATTTGTTTCAAAACAAATTAATGAACCTAAACTTTGCACAGTGCTATTGCTTATCAACACTAAAACACAGGATATGTATTTAGATTATAAACAATAGCCCAATAAGAGTAGTCAGAAGAAGAACAAATAGGACTTCCAGTTGATGTCATGGCATCGCCAGACACAGGGAGGAATGCTCCATCCCTGTTCTGGGTATCTACCCACCGGTGGGCTCTGGAGTGAGCCAAGAAATCGCCCTGGAGGGGTGATAAAGCAAATGAGGTCATCCAGTGAGGTTGGGGAGAGCACACAACTCTCCCAGTGTACCCCTGGACATAAAATCCTTTAAGCCATGGCAGGAAGAAGAGGCAGCCAAAGATGGCTGCTATGGAAGTGCGACAACCATGGCCAGCTAAGCATAGTGCAGGAGAGGAGTTTGAACAGCATGTTAAATCTGCAACCCCTCTAAAAAGAAAGTTGTCTCCAAAGTACTTTAGAAAGTGCAGTGAAGCAGCCCAAGGAGAAAAAAAGGGAAAGTTTTACAATGAAAGATTTAAAGGGGAAGACATGAATTGATTATTTAAGCAGAGAAACTTGAATTTTATAACTTGGAGAGGTGCCATTCTGGATAGGTGTTTTGATGCTGGGATTATGGATTGAATAACCTTTTTTACAAAAACTGAGCACTGGAAAAACACATACAGAATACTGAATTTTTTAATATTAGGAACCTGAACTAAAAGTGCCATTTGCTGATGGAAAGAGTTTATTGTACTTGTAACTTGGAGTGAAAAGTGAAGAGAATTATCGAAATGGAAAATGCTCCAAAATTTGGTATGGAACTGGACAGCAGAAGGAGAGAATTGAACTTGGAATATATATTTGTAAAATTAGGATTACATATTGAATAACCAATAATTAAGAAGTATAAACTGAACAATTCTTTGTTAAATAATGGAACATTGTATTCATATATACAAATTCTGCTATATTGGGATGTTAGGTAAGATTACTAATTGTAATAATATGTGATCAATATTATATACTAAATTGAGAGACACTCAGTTGCTGCGCTGTTTATATAAGGATATGTATGATGATATTTTCTACTGTTAATATTTGTTAACCTACTTTGAGATATTTTTGCACACTCAATTATGTATGATTTGATGAAGGATGTATGAGGTCATGTAAAAAATGAAAAATAAAAAACATTGAAACACAAGAAGAACAAATATATATATAAATGAAACCATCTCCCCTCCCTGTAGAGGTCCTTTTTGTCCCTCACTGGGAACCGCATCCCCATGACAGCCTATACATTCCCATCAGACATTACCAGTATGTAATCAGCCTAAAGGCTCTTTTAAAATACAGCAACTGCTGTAGCTCAAGAGTTTAGAAAAATTAGGAAGCAATAGATATCTGTAATAACTAGCATGAGGTTCTCTCAGATTTGGGTTTAATATTGGGAATTGTCTTTAAATAGAACCTATAGCTGTAATATGGTATCTCCTTTTTAGGGAACAATGGATCATCTGTCTGACAATGTTCCACATATTTGTTCATTGCATGTAAGGCTGTACAATCATTCCAGATTCCATGGTTTTAGATAGAATTCCCTGATTATAAATATCTATGCAGCCAAGGCTGGGATCTTGCTGAGATTTTGAAAAGTTTAGTATCAAAAAGTCCATTTGAAACCCTTCCCCAAATCCCCAATATTCCTGTTATTCCTTTATCTCTTCATTCTCATGGAATGAATCGATTCTCTGCACTGATTTTTTCCCATCAAAATCAATAGCCCAGTAAATGGAAATGTATAACAAAAGTAGAGCTATACAACATACAAGTAACATTCTGGCAATAGAATATTCTTTCATTTCTCCCCTGTACCAGTTACACCAGCTTTTCCAAGGGTGGACCAGCAATTCTGCAAAAGGCAATCCTCCAGATTTATAGTAGTTGTAGTATCCCAGCTATGGCCAGCCTGTTGGCATGTAATGTCCAGGAGGACCCAAACTGCTTCCACTTCAAAGGGCTAACTTTTGGAAAACTGTGGGACCACCATTGGAATGCCCATATTGGTGGAATCCAGAAGATATATGAATTATTCCAGATTTCTACAGAATGCTCAGTCCTCAGAAGCCAAATTTTGCATTTTATTTTAATTGATTAGTTGAATAAAGGTCACTATATCTGATTGTTTCAAACATTAAACCATATTTCATGGGTTCCCCTCCATCTGTGAGGCCCAGGATGAGTGCCTCCCCTTCTCTACTGGTCTCTCACATACAAAGGATCCTGTCCAGGGGCCCAGGGGCCCAGGGAGACATAGGAAACAAGGACAACTTTTAGAATTCTCTTGAATTGAGGATAGAGTGAGCAAGTGGGATAGCCATTAGTTGTTGGAGTCAGCACAAATGCTGGGGTAAGAACACAAATTCTTCAAAAGACAGTTACACATCCCCCACCCCAACTAAGGGACAGCTGGCTCTCAGGAATCTGTCGGTGCTTTTTAGTTTACTGCGAAGCTTGTAACTGGGTTGTGTGGGAGGCACTGCCATTAATAAGGACACAAATGCTCACTGTTTTGTCTTGGAGTCCAATTCCAGTAAAATGTGAAACACACCCGAGACCACCAAGATGCTGTTCACAAGCTTGAAGAGAAGGGACAAGAATAATCAGCCTTATACTTGGACACCCAGAGGTCCTTTATTGGCTGGGTCTTCATCGGAAGAGGAAGGAAGTGCTCATAAGAGTATTTATGGCCTGCCTCTTCACAAGCTGTTGCCATTAACACAGAAAGAGCATCGTAAATCGGTGTCTACTACTAGTAAGAGGGTAGAAAAAGTGTGGAGGCTTCCTATGATATTCTATCTGAGCCAAAGGCCTTATTTTATTCTATTTTCTTATTTATGTTCAGCATAATATAACAGAAACTTAATCAGTTTCTAGATTCTGTGCATTCCCCAAATGCTTGCACCCCTAAAATGAATGGATTGTTCAAGTCTTAGAGGCTCTTGTTAACTTACAGAAGAATAATTATAGTAGAATGTTCCATCCAATCCATTTTGAGAGCCAATTTGATTAACTGTGGCTAAAGCAAGAAGCCAAGAGAGTGTGAGTTCTAATCCCACCTTAGCCATGAAAAACAGCTGAGTGTTTTTACTGAATATTTGTATGTACAGTATATTTCCATCAAGATCCAGTTTGGTATATTGGTTAAGGGGTCAAGCTAGAAACTAGGAGACTGTGAGTTCTAGTCTCACTTTAGGCACAAGCCAGCTGGGTGATCTTGTTACTTTTTCTTAGCCTAGGCAAACCACTTCTGAAATCTTGCCTAAAAAAACCCTGCAGGAATGTGTCCAGGCAGTCACCAAGTGCAACACTGATTTGAAAACATTTAAAAACATACATCAGCCTTACAATAGGTTTGGAAGCCCTCTTTGTTGTATTGTGTCCCTTTGAAGTTCAGAAAAAGTTGTTGTTGCTAACTTGTTCCATTGTTGAGCTTGAGACAAGGGTTCCCAAATTATTCTGGACTGGAACTTTTGAGTAGATCCATCATAATCCAGTGATGATTCAGTGCTATTGTAAGTGATTAAATAAATGACAACACCCATTTCCATTTAGGGATTAGTAAAATTATGTACTTCTGAATGGTGGTTCAAAGTTTTTGAATTAAATATTTGTTTACTCTGAGGCTTTGAAAATGGAGTGACATATAATTTGAAATAAATAAAAATATATGTACATTCACAAGAATGTTGTTGAACATATCATCTCCTCCCTAGGGGTACCATTACTTCTGGTGACATACAATATTTTAATAATGTTTATCACAAGGCCATTATCTACATTTCCTCTGGTTTTATCTAACGTATAGGCTACCAAATAAAAACAAAGCAAAAAATTGGAAGGAGAATTGGGCATTCAACAAACGCCCTATTTCCTGTCAGATTTTTCTGCTCAATCATACTTTAGCCCTGCTTGAGAGCTCAATTTTACAGGTGACGATTGGTGTCAGCGAAATCAAGATATATGGTGGTTTCCCTCACTTAATGTTGTAAGGGCAGGAGCCTTGCTATTCTTGTCAGTAACCCCAGGACAGATGAAATGCCATTACTTTGCCCCATTTCCTTACTGCATTAGAGAAAAGTAAAGTTAAACAAGGTGAGGCCCATAGATAAGAGAAAGACAAAGTACACATCCTGATTTCTGAGGAATGAGACATGGAAACAATTATCAATTTGTATTTTGGCTACATCGCCTCATCTGAATAGAATGTGTTCTGGGTTAATACCAAATCAGAGATAATTCTTTGTGCAAGGGCAGTCATCTGTACCCTGAGTTTCATCACCTAGATTCTCTCTCTTGGAGCTTTTCATTCTATAGATGTTAGAAACCTTCAGGGAAGGGGATGAATTATTCAGATAAAATTAGGAATGAGGAATCAGGATTTTCTCGGTCTCTTTACTTTTCCTCCTGTGATTTAAGCAGTGACCAAAAGAATCCAGTTTATATGCCATTCACTGGTTGACAGAATGATGAGTTTATATAGTTATAGGACTAAAAACAAACAATGTCACAGAATGCTACACGTAAATGAATGATTAAGGATGCTTCAAGTTCCTTATTGAAAAATAGGCACACTTTGCTCATTCACTTATCAACAATATGCCATTGTCCAATCTCTTCTCTTCTCCCCCTCTTCCTCTCCTCCTTCCCTCTCCTTCTTCCAAATCTTCTCAGATGAGAAACAAAATGTCTTCAGGGAAAATCCGAGCCCAGTTGCCTTTTGAAAAACCCCTTTTTGGGATGCCACACCTTCAGTTTTCTCTTCTTCTTTCTCTCTCTCTTTCCTTCCTTTTTTCCAGGCTCTACCGGGAAGCCAACCCCAGCTATCCACTCCATCTCTGCTTCTGCTCTGCTGAAGCTACAGAAACAGCAAATGTTGGCGGCCCGCAAGCGAAGATCTGAGGAAATCCAGAGGAGGTAACCACACCTTTCCCTTTTGTTCTGTAGGAAGACGGGGCTTGATGGTCCTTTTGTCTACCTGGGTTCCTTTAGCGACCTTAGAAGGTGACTTTGCGACCGTGGCCGCCTCCCTGTGGTCACGTGATCGGAATCCAGGCAACTGGCGTGTATTTGTGACAGTTGTGAGGTCCCAGGTCATGTGATTCCCCATTTGTACCCTTCCCAGCCTTTACGAACGGGGGGGGGGGAGCCAGATTCACTTAACGACCGGATGATTCCCTTAACAACCACCATGGGAAGATATCAAACTGGAGAAGTCTGTTTTGAAGAACTTTATGCATATGTTAGGCAACCTCTTTATGGAGAGATAATAGCTATTGTATTTTCTCTGAGGGAGCAAAATAATAATAATAATCCACCCTCTTGGGCCATATATGCCCTTCTCCCCTGAGGTGATTTTTAAAACGTTTTGTTCCTTTGCCAGAAGAATGCCCTGCCTCAGCATTCCAGGGCCATTGTGGTTTTTTCCAGAACGAGAGGTTGTGACACATTCCAGAAAAAGAACACAGTATTCCAGAACGTACCGGAATGTTCTTTCACAGACTTTATAGGCACAGCTTAGGGTGCTTACTGAACAAGTCCTCGGCCATTGTTTTCACAGGGACCAAATAAGTGATTCCTACGTAGATTTAAAATGTTTTGTTTCCTCTCCGGCTCAGTTTTGAGGTCAAAGTAATTTCATCGGGCCCTGTGCTCCGTCGATTCGCATAGTTTAGGTTTGTTTTGGGTCTTTTTTTTTTTTTTTTAGAAAGATCAGCTGGTTTTTCATTTCTAATTCATTTCTAAATGGGTTTTTAGTTGTCCCATTCTCCCGCTTGAGCTGATCTTCTAGAGTAGAATATAAAATATATAGAATAGAATAGATATTGGAATGTAGAATAGAATAGAATTAGAATAGAATAGAAGCTGGAGGGGACCTTGGAGATCTTCTAGTCCAACCCCCTGCTCAAACAGGACCCACTACCATTCAGATAAGTGACTTCTTAAAAAACCTCCAGTGATGGAGCACCCAAGATTGCTAGAGGCAAGCTGTTCTACTGATTAATTCATTCTCACTGTTAGGAAGTTTCTCCTTAATTCCAAGTTGCTTCTCTCTTTGATCAGTTTCCAACCATTATTTCTTGTCCTCCCCCCTGGTGCTTTGGAGAACAATTTGACCCCCTCTTCTTAGTGGCAGCCCCTCAAATACTGGAATACTGTTAAGTTACCCCTGATTCTGCTTTTCTTTAGACTAGTCAGACCCAAAATTTGCAGCCGTTCTTCCTATGGTTTCGTCTCCAGGCCTTTGATCACCTTAGCTGCTCTTCTCTGCACTTTTTCTAAAGATTAAATTGTGCCCTTTGTTTTATAGTATGCAGGTAGTCTGTCAGTTTCACACAACATCAGCAATGCAGTCAACGCAATGTACAAATATTCATTTGGCGGCTGTTCGAAATGACAGTGGCCTTGGGGGTTGGAAAAGGAACTTATATAATACTAGTCCTCACACATCTCTACAATCATGCGATCAAAATTTCGGGCATCTGCTAATTTATTGATGACACTTGCCACTTTCCCAGCTGGCTTCCAAAAGGCAAAGTCAATGGGGAAGTTGGATTTATTTAACGACACGATTCCCTTAACAGCTGCAGTGATCTGCTTCACAACCATGGTGGAAAAGATCGTAAAATTGGATCTGTAACCCAGTCACCACTTTGCTTAGCAGTGGAACATCTGCTCTCAACTGGGATCGTGCGTCTAGGACAGCCTGTATCGACTCCAATGTCAAATTTTCCCCAAACTTAAAGAAAAACAGCGTTCTCCTTTTCTTGTGCCCTTTTGCTAGGTGAAACTGCATTGCTTGCCTGACGTTTTTCTGGGACGGAAGACAATCCACAGCGCGCCTCGACCGGATTAAAACTTTTTGAAACGACATCCTAAAGAGCAAAAAAAGGGATTTAAACCATCTGCTGGATTACCGACCGTCGTGCCTGATTATTCTTATGCAAGATCTAGGGGAAAAAAATGTCAGAAAAGGAAAAAAAACCCCAACTTTTTGTGCATGCGTTTTTGTTTTTGTTTTGGAAAAATTGTAAAATCCGTTTCTGAGTTACAAGGCTGGAACAAGCGTTATTTATTTTTAAATGTTATGTGTACGTCAAAAGGAATGAGTGTATGTATAATAAGGCTGAATGGCACTAAATTTACAGAGATTTGTACAATTTTGGGGGATTAAAAAACAATGTCAACTATAAATGTATATATTTTGTCTGGGTGACTTTGTAAAATGGCTATTTTTGTGGCATGTTTGAAGGCCTTGGCGCATATTAAAATTATACTGTTTTATTAATTCATTTTTCCTTCCAGTTTCAACTTTGGATGGTGTCACAGGATACAAAGGAATGAAAATACACAGGTAATCCTCGATCAGTGACCGTTCATAGTTAGGACAAACTTCCCCAGTGCTACTTACGACCTGGTTCTAAAGTTCCAACATTCTGACACACACACACACACACACACTTGTTATTACATTTTGTGTGCTTGACAACTGGCTTCCATTTATGGCCGTTTGCAGTGGCACCCGTCCCCTCCGGTCATGTGATCATGATTTTTGGCAGTTTTCAGTTTCTTGCAGACAAACACCCATTGAAGAAAATTGATTCACTTTAACCACCAGTGCAAAAATGGTCATAAAAGGTCTTTGATTATTGTCTCCTGGTATGATTTGACTGCTTATTTGTACCCCATGACTATCATTGAGTGTTGTATCTTGTGATTCCTGATGAATGTACCATTTCCTTTTTGTACACTGGGAGCATATGCACCAAAGACAAATTCCTTGTGTGTCCAATCACACTTGGCCAATAAAGAATTCTATTCTATTCTATAAAAATTGGGCACAGTCAGGTTGGTTTAACAACTTCCATGATTTAGGACTGGGATGCCATATTCAATTATGGAGGGATGGATGGATGGACGGACAAAGATAGACTAGATAGGTGATAGATTGATATATGATAGACTAGATAGATGATAGCTTGATAGATATACATAATAGATTGATAGATGATACATAGATAATGATAGACTAGATAGATGATAGGTTGGCATACAAACTCATCTATGTCTGGTCTGTCTATCTATCCACGTGGGAGCCGCATGCATACGAGAATGGCGCGCAGTAAGTAAAATGGCACACAGTAAGTAAAAGGTTCACCACCACTGATCTAACCTCTATCTGGTCTATCATCTATCCAGCTATCCTCTATCTAATCTATATCATCTATCAATCATCTAACTAGTCTATGTAGTCTCTAGTCTATCATCTATCCATCTATATCTAGTCTGTCAATCTATCATCTATGTCAATTATCTAGTCTGTCATCTACTATCTAGTCTATCATTATCAATCTGTCTTTATCTAGACTATCATTTATCAGTCTACCATCTATATCTAATGTCATCTATCTAGTCTATCTAGTCTATATCTAATCTATCATTTATCAGTCTATCCACATGTGTGGGAGTCACATGCATGTGAGAAGGGCGTATGATAAGTAAAATGGCACATGGTAAGTAAAAGGTTCGCCACCACTGATCTATCTATCATCTATCTAGTCTGTCTATCTAGTCTATCATCTATTCTATCCTATCCATCTGTCTATATCTAGACTGTCATTCTATCATCTGTCAATTATCTACTGTCTATATCATCTACATCTATCAATCTAGTCTATCTGTCGAGTATCAATATCTAGTCTGTCATTTATCATCGATCTAGTCCATATAGTCTGTAGCATCTAGTCTGTCAGTCTATCTATGTATCTATAGTCTGTCAATCTATCATCTATCTAGTCTGTCTATATCATCTATCAATCATCTAACTAGTCTATCATATATCAATGTATCTATTTGATCTATCAATCTGTATCAACAGACTAGATACATTGATACATGTATCTAGTCTATCTGTCTAGTCTTAACTGTCTAGTCTATATCAATTGATCTAGGCTGTCTAATAATCAATGTAGCATGTATCTAGTCTGTCTAGTCTATCAATCTATAGTCTCTGTCATCTAATCTAACATCTATCTAGTCTATCTAGTTTGTCTAGACTCTATCTATATATCTATCTAGTCTATATATCTAGTCAGTCTATCATCTATCCAGTCTATCAATATCTCTAGTCTATCATCTATGTCTATATCTATCTGTATATCTAATTAGTCTATCTGTCAATCTATCATCTGTCTAGTCTATGTAATCTGTAGGATCCATCAATTTATCATCTAATCTATCATCTATAGGATCATCTATCTAGTCTGTCTATATCATCTATCAATCTACCATGTATCAATCTATCACCTATCTAGTCTGTCTTGTCTATCAGTCTATCTAGCCTATATCTACCATCGTCTATCATCTAGTTGTCAATCTATATCATCTAGTCCATCTATCACTCATCTATCGATCGATCTAGGCTGTCTAGTTTGTCCATGTATCATCTATCAATGTATCATCTATATAAGCTGTCTAGTCTATCATATATCTAGGCTGTTTATCTAGTCTATCATCTATATCTAGTCTGTCAAACTATGTCTTTATCAAATAGAGTCTATCATCTATCAAAGTGTCTCATCTATATCTGTCTATCTAGTCTACCATCTTGTCTCAATCTAGTTTATATAGTCTTATCAATCTGTCTATCATCTATGACGGTCAGTTTGTCAATCTATCATCTATCTATCTAGTCTGTCTATAGTTTATCATCTAGTCTATGTCTATCAATTTATATAATCTTGTCTATCAATCTATTATCTGTCAATAGTCTGTCAGTCTATTAATATATCTAGTCTGTCAATCTATTATCTAGTCTGTGTATCTATTATCTTAGTCTATCTAGTCGGTCAATTTATCATCTATCTAGTCTTGTAGCATCTAGCCATTTATCATCTAGTAGTCTATCAATCTATGTATATCTGTCAATCTATCATCTAGTCTATATCATGTATCAATCTATCATCTGTCATGTATCAATCTATCATCTATTCTATACCATCTAACATCTAGTCTGTAAATCAATTTATCATCTATCAATGTATCTAGTCTATCATCTAGTCTAGTTTATCTCTCAATCTAATCTCTCAATATCTAATCTAGTCTGTATCATCTATTTAGGCTGTCATCTATCTAGTTTGTCTATTTACCAATGTATCATCTAACTAGTCTGTCTAGTCCAGGGGTGGGCAAACTTGGCCATTTTGTGACTTGTGGACTTCAACTCCCAGAATCCCTCAGCCAGC
>JAEANM010008298.1:0-17102 GCA_017656035.1 Myanophis thanlyinensis | reverse complement strand
AGATATATTGTTTGATGTTTGTTTGTGTAGTTGTTTGTTTGTTGTTGAAAACTTAATAAAATTTTTACAAAAAAAAACCCTATACAAGGCTTCTGGGAGAGGTCATCTGTTGATCTGGTGTGAAGTACTATCAGTATGCTGATGATATTCAGTTATACATTGACACACTAGCCAAGCTGAAAATGCTATAAAAATCCTGAACCAATGACTGGAGATTAGTGGTGATTAAATTCTCCCAGGTCAGAATTGTTGTTTATCAACAAATATCTGGTGGCATTGGTACAAGTAATTATTCCTGGCAAAGTTGCAGTTCCCCCCGAAAAGGTAATTTGTGATATGGGAATTCTATACAATTCCTAGCTCATGCTTAAACAGTAGGTAGAAGGTCCAGACTTAAGATGCCTTTACTCCAGCAGTGTATTAGTTTCAGTCCTACCTGGTCAAAATGATGATGCTTTTGCAACAGTACTTCACCCCTTGATCACATATGGCTGGGCTACTGTAATGCTGTATATGTGGTGTTGCTCTCATGGAGATGACTCAGAAGTTGCAACGGTACAGAATGAAGTAGCCAGACTACTAATATAATCCAGTTGTGTATATTAACACCAGTGTTAAGGTTACTGCATCAATTGCCAATCAATTTTAAGGCTTAATTCAAAGTTCTGATCACCTTTAAAGCTCAATATGACCTACCTGTATGATATATGAAGAACAGTTTGTCAAAGTTGAATATGCCTATTTTATCCAAGAATTTCTCTCCTTGTATTGTGAACTAGAGTATTGATGGCCCCATCCTATGGAATAGTGTACCACATAAACAGTTGCAGCCCCATCTAACATTTTGCAAGATTGTGAAGACCTATTCCCTGGTCCCTTTGGTTTTGATGGATAGTAGATGATATATTTAGGAATTATATTTTTGTTGATACTCATTTGGTTGCTTTTATTGCACATTGTCAAGAAACTTGATTCACATACTTATTCATGGATTGTGTGAAACAAATAACATTAGCAGGTGAATTAATTCCATCCAGAATCACGAATCAGATGTCAAGAATACAATAATGTATAAAAATGTATAGAAAAGTTGGGATTTTGTTTCTGTTTTTGGTTTTGCTGTCTACCGCATGTTAAGTTAAATGCCAGATACTTCAATTAGGGACGATCAAGATGCTTGATTCTCTGAGTACATTTCGAACTTCTGGGTCATATACGAATACAACCAGTATCAGTGATCAAAATGGAATAGTTTAGAAACTAATTCAACACCTGTCAGGTAAGGTGGGAAAATTCCCCTGCTTTAGATTATCCCAGACTTGGCCCTGACTCTTCAGGTTGTGCAATTGGTTAATTGATTCAACACTAGCCTGCTTTCAGATTGTCCCCCAAAGCCTATTTTTCTAGTGTGCTCATCTCTGCACAGAGCTGGCTTTTCCTGCAAACAGCTAGCTCTGACAATAGCTCTGGGTCTACTGCAGATAGGAAAGAACAGCAGGAGTCATGGTAATTTAATGCAATAGATCCATAGAAAATAATTGATAGATATTGTTCTCTTGGTCATGGGGAGGAAAACAATACTGTTCATTTTCAAATTTAATTGAATATTCAAAAATACAGCATGCTTTGCTATGTGCAGGATGGACCAGAAAGATCTTACAGTCCTCAGCAGTGTAATTACTTTGTATTTTACTGATAAAGTGAACTATACAGGCTCTTGCACTGTTATGTAATAATTATGGCGAATTCATTTGGGCATGTGCAGACAGTAAAGATATAAAACATGGGAAGCATAACAGCGAGTGTAATCAATCCCTGTGGAGATGACAAGGTCATCATTTGGTACAGTATTCCAAGTTATGTACATGACTCTTAGCAGAAAACGTAAGCATTCATTTTGAAACATCCCTTAGAGAACAAGGGTAGACTTAAGTGGGCAGTTATGTGCAGTATGCCAATTGTACTACTGGGCAATGCAATTAAGCATGGGCGTCAGTGGCAACAGTATTCTATGAGGCTACAAATGAGGGATAGTAACTGAACAAATAGCATGTTGGGGACCTTATCCAGATTCACTTTAAAGGATAGTTATGGTTAATAATACAATTTATCCTAAATTCTAATCATTTTTCTACTAGATTTGAAACTGGTGTTATGCACATATAGGTTATATACAATAAATGCATTTCAGGCACTTTGTTACGTTCTAGGTTAGAATATATATTGAGCTTCAGTTCGGGAAAGTACCTGTTTGATTGTGTCTGGGTTAGAAGTTGTAGCCAAATGCAAAAGTTTAGCTATCCCCACAGTCACATATCATAATTCAAATAAATGGCAAGTGGCTCACAATTATAAAGATCACAGCATTCTATGATCACATAGTCACTATTTGTCAGCTTCACTGCTGTTTTATGTTTTTTAATTTATTTAGATTTCCCCCCCCCATAGGATAAAAGACAAATTTAAAGAAAAAAAGAAAGAAAAAAATGTAAGAACACCCCCCCCCCCCCAAAAAAAGCTAAGGATCTTATGATTGGATGGAGGGACTGAATGGAGTCACTGAAACAGTTGGCGTGAGCTTAAATGGATTCTGGGGGATCATATAAGACAGGAAGGCCTAGAGGAACATTGTCCATGGGGTTGCAGTGGGTTGGACACGACTTTGCGACTAACAACAACAAAGTTAGGGAATATATAAATGACTTCCTATTTTTTTTCAACAGATAATTACAATCTTATTGTTCCTTCTCCCTCTTAGATGTTATATAATATCCTTCAGCCTCTCACTTATTTTTTTTAAATCTTCAAATCCATAAATCCATTTCATTCCTTTTTACTTTCAGCAAAAAGTCCATATAAGGAAGGTTTCCAATCTTTCAGAATAGTTTTGCTATTTTTCTTTCGTCTGATCAAACAGGTCAGTTTTGCCGTTTCTGCAAATTCTAATGATTTCAAAGTCTTATTCCTTCACTGTGGGAATTGTAGTGTTCTTAAACTGTTGTATGTACAATAATTTCATTGCAGTTCTATACAGAATAACTTTACTATGAGTTGATTGAGTCGATGTAACAGATAAGGGAGAGCATATTCTGCAGTTGCCTAGTGGACAGAGCAAAAGATGCTGAAGGGACTTTTCCATGTTGTTGGACTGTTGTGATGGTAGAAGCGTTGTACTTTTATCTGGTTGTGTTTTCTGTGTGGACTGACAGACTTTTCTAATTTGTTGTCTGTATGTCCCAGTAAAAAGAATTCTGGTTTCTTTGTAATATGAATCCTTAACATTTGCACCATTGTTGTAAATTCATACCCAGAATTTCTTAGCTTTCTCACAATTCTACTTTGCATAATAAAATGCACTTCATGCTTTTTACATTTCCAACACTACTTTGAAACACCTTTGTATATTTTTTTATAATTTTATAAAAAATATTTTATAAAAAATATCTTAAATTATGATACAGTGTAAATTTAATCCCAGTTACCCACATTCTTTCCCAAGTATAATCTCTTTGTTATATCCAAAATCAATAGCCCATTCTCTTGACTTCATCTTAATTTCTCCATTCTTATGTATTAATAATTCTTGATATGTTAACCATTTCTCTCTATCTGCTGTTTCTCTTCTGGGCTTGTAATTTATTCTATATCCTCAACATGTCACGTCTCACATAGTAATTTCTAAAATCCATATTAGCTAACTTTATTGTACCATAAAAATCTATGCCAACCAGTCCACTTCTTATGACCTTCCAATTCCTTCACTCTGGCTTCCAACAACTAAAGTCAGCAAGCAAAGTCATCAACAGTCTTAATGTGATCATCATTTGCATCCTTCTGCCAGCTGACAAAGTGTATGACTTGCGATGCACTGACTTGCAATTGTAGTTCCAGTTGCAGTTATTAGGTGAATCCTGCATGATCATTAGATGCAATGCCACATGATCATCATTTGCATCCAGTGATTTGCCAGAAGCAGGCAAATCACAAATTAGTGAAGTCACATGGCATTGCACTTTATAACCATTTCACTTAATGACAAAGAGTTTCTGGTCCCAATTATTGTTGTTAAGTGAGGATTACCTGTAAGTTTCTCTTACTAATAGTATAAAAAAACAAAAATAATTTATTTTTAATAAATCATAAATAAATTTATTGTTCTATAGCAGACTAAATGTGGCTACTTTAGAACAGGTTTAGATTATGTAGATATAGTATTTTTTATTCCACATTTATTATCTTTATAAATAACCCAAGGCAGTGAACACCCCTAATACCCCTTCTTCCTCCTATTTTCCCATCAACAATAATTCTATGAGCCAAGTTGTGTTGAGAGAGTGCAACTGGTCCAAAGTCCCCTCTTTAATGCTAAGGCATGACTGGAATTCATGGTCTGATGGTTTCTAGCCTTGAGTCTTAGTAATTAGACCAAATTAGCTAAGATGAAAAAATAATTTTTTGATGAAGCCACTGTACAATGTATAGACAATGCTTCTATGTTGTTTTTAAGGGAAAAACTGTTTAAATCTACTTGAATTACATGGCAGGAAACCAAAATAAACGAGGTGGAGCTTTATGCAATTAAATTAAAAAATATCTAGAATCCTCTGCATGCTTTCTTTAAAATTTCACAAAAGACAGTTATATCTTGATTCTGTGGATTGTGGTTAATGTACATGCAGTACAATGTTACAATTAATTGGCCTTTTGTATGGAGAACAGATATTCCATATTTGGAAATTTAGGTGGTTCTCTAGAGAAGAATTTTTGAGCGGGGGGAAAGGAAAGGAAAACTCTTGATTGCATGAATGAAAGTATGTATATGCATTACTAATTGTTCAGTTGTATAAAAAGTATCCCTCCAATTCAGATTTCTGAATTTTTGTATACCCAAATAGTATCAGAGCTTCAGAAACTTGATTGAATTAGTGGCATAATTGCAGGAAAAATGAATAATTTCCTCATTTATTTTGATTAATGGGACCAGTTGAGTAAATAGTAATTTAAATTATCTAAAAGCCCAAACCTGCTGTATATAAATGCTACAGACCTTGGCTTATTTTATCATTCTTGGGTTTTTATTATGCATATTTTAGGGGCACAATTTATGAAAATGTCCTTTAAAAAAGCCATTGATACCTAGTTTGGGGGGAAAAAGTTACAAAAGTAGTGGACTTCTGTTGATGAATCATCTCCAAAATGCTGTTCAATCTGATTCATGTATAACTTATAATTAAAAGTAGTCGCAAAAAAACTAAAATAACATTTATTAAAGTGTTGGATAAAAATGGAGTTCGTGGAAGAGTAGTTAGGCAGAAGAACACCAATGTTGTTTCAAGTTTACCAAAGAGAAAAACTGCAAACAGCTTAGTCTCTTGAAATCTCTTCTTTTTCAATCTTCATCCTGAAAAGGGGATGAGGGTAATCAATTTCTGAGGCATTCTTTCCTATTTCCCAGCCTTTCGTGATTGTATTGCTATATATGCTGTATGTGTGTTTGTGTGTATGTTTGTATTGCTATATGTGTAAAAGTAAACATCTTCGAAATCTCTCCAATCTCTCCACTTTGTGGTGTGAGAGGAAAGGTCAGACAAAGGAAAGTTTGCCTACAGATATAAGGTGTTTCCCCCCTCCTCTCACTTGCAGAGCAGAGAGATTGGAAAGAGATCTCAAGAGAGTCAGCTGTTTGCAATTCTGCACATTGAAAACAATGCTCTCATGCCATCAGTGGGAATGAATCACATAAAGGAGAAATTGCCTACAAAATTAGTTGCCTTTGTGCCTGCTTTTACTGTTTTTTATATATATTAAAACTATGCAATTGTATTGATAACCAAGGACTCAGGTGCACAGATGTGCTATGTAACAGCTTATAGTATTCTCTTGAAATTTCTTTCTCTTCATTCTCTGCTCTGTGGGACAGACAGCAAGTAAACGCATTCTGTAGGTAATCTTCCCTTTGCCTATCTTCCTCTCCCTCATTCACCACAGAGCAGGAAAATTGGAAAGGGAGTACAAGAAAGTATACTTTACTCTTTTTACACATAAAAAGCATGCTGGCAGTGGGAAATGGTCAGGCAAAGGACTGCCTACAGAAATCACTTTTTTCCTTCCCCCTTCTGTTTCCCTAGAGTGGGGAATTATAGAGAAAGGATTTCAAGAGAGGCTTTTGTCCCTGGGTGCCAACACGGTTGTATTGCTTTTGATGTGTACAAGAGAGTAAGCAGGTACTGGACCATTCCAAAGGTTGGGAAGGGTTAGAAGACAAACAAAAGCTAAAGGTATGAAACTGAGTGATCCTGTTTCTTTCCAGCAGAAAATCACAATTCCCATTTAATAACCACTTTATTTATTGGTGGAATTGCCAATCCCAATTAGCGTTATTAAATGAGGACAACTTATTGTGCCATTGTGGACAGGATTAAGACCTTGGACACATCTAGAATTTTGAGGAAATAAATTTTGTAACTGTTTTCATAAACAAAGTTAAAATATAATTTGGATATTCATAATATGACAGGGTTGCCAATGATAAACACCCATATAATGTGAAGACAAAAGTACTGCTATTATTAACTTCAGCTTCTTTTAACCTCCCAAAATGTCTCTGTCTTTGTGTTGCTTTGTCGGTTGAAATGCAAAGCTATTCTTGTAAATATTTTTTTTTTTACAAACTCTTTAATAAAAAGATTTGCATGCTCCTCCCCCTCTTTTCTTTTCTTCTAAAATAAAATTAGTGGTTCAGAAAATATGACAGGTCCCAACAAATACTCTAAAATATACTGATACATGTATTAGCATACTTTTGTATGATGGCACAGTGATTAGAATGCAGTACTGCAGACTATTTCTGCTGACTGCCTTCTGCCAATAATTTAGCTGTTTGATTCTCATCAGCTCAAGGTTGACTTAGCCTTCCATCCTTTTGAGGTTGGTAAAATGAGAATGCAGATTGTTGGGGGCAATAGACTGCAAACCGCTTAGAGAGGATTGTAAAACACTATGAAGTGGTATATAAGTCTAAGTGTTATCGCTATTGCTATCTTCTGAGTTATTTCAACTCAATTTCAAGAAAATTCACCTTCCCTTTAAAAGTCTTAATATTTTAGATTAGATTTAAACTCCGGTAGTTCCTGTGTAAATCAGTGGATTGATTTCACATAGATTTTCATGGGCAATAGTTATTCTAAATCACATACCTAGATATAATGGAGTCTGTGTTTAAAGCTGGAATTCTGCAAACAACCACCATGGCTTATATTTCCATCAAAATACTTTAATTGGCATATTTGGGTGGTATAAATAGTTGCAATAATTTTGGTGGAGTAAAAGGCAGAAGAGCCCAAAATAATGAAAAAATTACAAATGGAAGATTTTTGTTATCTGATTTGTCTGTTAAATTTTATAGTGGGAGTACACCAATCATATAATAAAAGCCTTATTTTGAAACAACCTAATAACTATCCAAGAAGTTGAACTCTGTTTTAGAATGATGGCTAAAGATTAGGAAATAAACTTTCAGGCAAAAGACAATTACTTTTAGGTACCCCCTTTTAGTAGCTTTCCTGAAGTAACTACATATTGAGATTAAAATATTTTTCTACATGTCAAATATAGCTATTTTGTAATAAATTCCTATTGGAAAACTAAATTCTTTAGAAAAATAAGAAAAGTACATTATAAAATATACACTAATAGTTTCATTTAAATAAAATTTAAAAATAATGTATGAAAAGGATGAAGTTGGGGCTTATGTCTTAATATAGGTAAAACTTTTCAGATTTAATAAAATTATAAAAATAAAGATCTGAAAAAAGTTTAAATGATAGTGATTAAATGTCAGATTCAGAAAATGAATAAGTGTAGCATTAAATTTCAAACACTAGCTTGCTCTAAATCCTAACTAATAATGTAGTATAGAAATAGGCAACAATTATTCATTCAGACATTTTCCCCAATGCCTAAGACTTGCTAAAACTTTTTTTAAAGTAATTTAAAATTGAAAGCTTGGTAGCATACTACAAAGAAATCAGTGTCATCAAGCATAATACGTATCTGAAGAAATGTTTTTTGGACCCACAAAAGTTGCATTTGTAACCTGGGAGACTATTATATTCAGGTAGATAGGTGTTTTGTTACTGGAAGTTCCCACTTCGGTAACCATTTTAAAGATAGACACATCTGCCATGGTGGTCATTTTTTGAATCTGTATTCAGCTTCAAAAGTTTAATACCCACTCTATATATAGATTTTATTTGTTTATTTAGTCAAGTTTATATGGCTGCCCATCATACAAAGTAACACTGGGCAGCATAGAATAAAACTAGATATTTAAACCACTTTACAAACCCATTTAAACAATAAGAATAGGTGAAACGAGCACAAGAGGAAACAATCAGTTTTTTAAAAATCGATTTTTATCCACTCTGACTCTAGCCCCCCCTCTAGCACTGCTGGCTCATATTTAAATGATTGTCCACTAGGGCTCCAAGATCTCTCTCTCAGATACTACTATTGAGTGAGGTACCACCTATACCAGGGGTGTCAAACTCAAGGCCTGTGGGCTGCATCCGACCTGCGATGTGATTGGATCCGGCCCAAGGGCCATCCTGGAAAATTAAGGGGCCAGCCCGTGTCACTTCGGCCCAATATACCCAATGTAGCTTTGGCCCAGTCTACCCAATACAGCTTCGGCCCGGTCTATCCAGTGCGGCTTTGGCCTGGTTTACTCAAAGCGGCTTTGGTTTACCCAATGCGAACAGGAAACATGCCAGCAGTTTGGGGAGTGGCATCAAGCTGGCCTCGCCCACCCAGTTGGTTACACCCACCTAGTCCATGCCCACCCAGCCCCTGGAGGTCAACCACAGCCCTGATGCGGCTCTCAATGAAATTGATACCCCTGACCTATACTATACCTGTGCATTTGGGTTTTCTTCCCTAAATGTAGAATCTTACTTTTTACATCATTGAATTTCATTGAATTTGTGAAGGTAATATGAGAACAGAGAGCAAGTTCCACAGGTGCTGTAAAATGGCACTGCAAATTTAATACTCTACTAAATTGTCTAGATTATGTAGTTAACCTTATTAATTATGTTTACTAGCAAATGTGGTAATGTGTTAATAATGACATAATTTCTCTGACAGTCGTACTATTGTAAAAGCACAGGGACAACATTATTAATCAAAATTTTTGTAATTGTATTTCATTATATTATACATTGTATTTTGGGCATATTCATGTACTGTATAATCATTCTATTTTAAATACTATTTGAAGGAAGTCCAAAGATTCACCATGGAAAAATCAAAATGGATGCTGCTGAATGTGCAGTCTGTGAAACTAAGAAAAAAGATTTTTGTTAAACAAGAATACCAGTATTCCACAAAACAGTAAAGAGAACACAGAACTATTGTATTTTGTTTATTTAATTAATTTATATCTTGCCCACCTTCCCATAAGTAATTCTGGACAGTTTACAAGGTTAATAGATAAATAAAATACATACTGTACAAACAAAAAACTCATAGATCTGAAATTATAAAACAGTCATTAATAGCCGGGAGATGGACTCTTACACATACCTGAGGTTTGGGAACAAAACCAAGTTAAGGTCTTGCACAAGGTCAGCAGGGCTGGTGCAAGTCTGAACATGGGATAGATGATATACCAGAGGGCAGGTACCACAGCAGAAAAGACTCTTCTTCTGCACCCCATCAGACAATGCTTCTCAATTGATGGGATTAGACCCAAAGGCATAGCTTAAACTTCTTAATTATAGCATCCATTCATGCCAGTTTGAATAATAAATTGTTTGGTTACTAAATTATCAGCAGAGGACACTGTCAAATAATAAAACTGATATCCAAGTTAAAAAGTATTGTGTTAAATATATTGATTCATTTATATTTTGTGTCAACGAAACTTCGAATTCTTGTGCTCAAACTATTGTTTAATTTTATAGTTTAAGGGAAGGTAACATGCTCCTTGTGGGCAGCCGAGTGCTTATAGATCTGTGAAACTTCCTGCTAGAATTTTCTCATTAGATTGTTCTTTCCATGCACTTTTTTAAAAAAGTAATAAAATACACAGAAACTTGTGATGTTGAAAGATTGCCTTGTAATAAGTTACCTTTGTAACTTTGAACAGTTACTAAATGAACTGTTGTAAGTCAAGGACTATCTGTACATGAAGCATTTTATTTTATATATCTTCTATCAACTATTAATCAGTTGCATACATTTATTGTATATCTTAATTATTAAGTCTATTAATTATTAATACACTTTAAATTCTTTTTCATATGCACTATTGTCAAATATTCATACCCTTTTTTTGTTTTGATCAAGAGCAAAGTTTTTAAGGACAATAAAAGTTATGCTTTATGTTGTTTGATTGACTCTACTAAGTAACTTACCCTAATTTGTGATAAATATTCTAGAAATATTCAAGCGGCATGGTAGTGAATATCTTGCCTCCCATTCAGAAGGTTGACAGTTTAATCCTAGGTAGAGGCATATGTTTCTCTCCTAGAGTGCAAAGAAAAAAAATATCTGTTGCGAACTGGCATCAGGAAGAGCAGTAAATACTCAGCTCCATCCAGTCACCCTACCATGAATTAAGGGATTTCAGAGTCGTAAAGGGAGTTTTAGTCTACATATTTATTTAATTACAATATTTTGGTCAGCAATCTCAGTGGACATGGCTTCTTTCTTTTTTTAATTATTTTTATTGTTTCAATTTTCTGTAGCAATAACAATAAACCTTACTGTGTCATGCATCTCTTACAGTTATTTACAATTATTCCTGTACATTTTATTTTTCTGATCTAACCATATATACCTGTGATGGCGAACCTATGGCATGGATGCCTCAGGTAGCACACAGAGTCATCTTGCTGGGCATCCAAGCTGTCAGCCAACTTACCTCCAGCTGAGCATGCACAGATGCGCGATTGCAGAGACCCAGCTGGTCTTTGGGCATCCACTGTGTATGCATGCGATTACAGCAGGAAATCCAGCTGATCTTTGGAGCTCTCCCATGCATGCATACATGATTGCTCATATGTGCACGAGTGCCTGCACGCAGCGTGCATGCATTGCACGTGCAAAAGCTACATGCACGCTCAGATAGTGCAGTTGCACATGCAGCGCATGTGGAGGAGCTGCATGAAAGTGGATGGCACGCACAAAGTGCATATTTTTTGGTACTCGGTAAGTAAAATGTTCACCACTGATATATACCATCTATCCCATACTACATAGTATTCTCCTTCTTACTTTCCTTTCATTCCCAATATGATCTTACCCATCTCCGCCCATTCCAAAATTTTACATATAAGCATCTCGGTAATTAGTATGTTTTGTAATTTCCAGCATTGTACATATACAATTCTCCGTTGTGCCAGCAGAGAATCCAATGACTGGGTGATGACTGTATTCTGATCATGTGCCTGAGTCGATCAAATTGAAGATACACCTCTTTTCCCCAGTTCTTTCAACTCATGTTCTGATCAAAACAGCTTTAATCTAGAGCTCCTGAATTTTTTGGGATTCATCACAGCCATTGGATTCTATTCAGCAACAACAGGTCAGATTCATTTTATCAGGGAGGTTGCCAGATTACATAATTTCTCCCTGCGACGGGAGGGTGATCCCTGCTTCACAGCTGGGCTACGGATTCAGGACTTTGTACTTTCCTCCACTGGCATTAATTGAGATTGTAATATCTACTCTCATTGCTATCCCAGCTTCAGCTTTTGCACTTGGCCGCAGAGAGGTTTTCAGCCCTTTTCCTCTCTTTACTCGCTTACTGACAGGAGCGAGCAGTGGTAGCGACTTTGGTGAGGTTTCTGCGGCCTCAGCCTATACCCCAGATTGTATGGAGGCATTCTGCGCGTGCGCGGTCCTTTCAAGGCAAGAGGAACACCAGGAGGGTTTTTTTCCCCCAAGCGACCACTACTCCTCTCCTTGCTGCCTTTGCTTCAGGATTCTGGGCTGCTGCCCTTCCCTAGCTGTTGATACCGCAGGAGTTCTCTCGGCTCTGGAGAGCCCTTAATTTACAAGTTCTGGGCTTGTCTGTCTGCCACAGAGCCCTCAGAACCTCAAAGGGACTAATTATTGACAATTTCCTCACAGGAGGAATCTGGTTTAGTCTTCATCTTTAAGTGTTTTGCCTTTTTTCCTTTGTCTGGTGAACTTGCTTTCATTTTAATTCTGACAGTTGGCGAAGAGCCACAAGGGAGGGGTGAGTTTTCCTCTCCTCAAATCTGATTGGCCATTCAGCTCCTCAGTAGTTTCTAGGCCGATTTCTCTGTTGCATTGCTTAGGCTTCTTAGCCTTCCTTCCCTGGAGGCTGCAACTGTTATTTCCAAATGCAGAGCTCTATCTCCTGGCCAATGGCTGAACTGCAGTCAATTCAACGCTGTCAACAGCAATTTTTCTGGTGTCAAACAGCAACTGATTTTATTTCTTCCTCCCCAAGCTTTGGGATTTTTTTTCCTTACAAGCTATCATGGGACATGACCCTCAGCCCCTAAGGGCAAATAGGAAAAATGCTACTCAAATCCCTTCCACCTCTGCCCTTTCCTCTAATGGCGGGAAGGTGCTTCACAAGTCTGCGGCCAGAACGGCCTCCAATAAAATTAAGTTCAAACCCCTTCACAAGCCCTCTAGATCCAAAGAAAAAATTGCCTCAAGGCGACAAAGGGCCATAGAGAAGGAATGTAAAAAGGCCAGGAAGAGTAGAGCAGCCATTCCAAGGTCATTCCCTTCCCATTCCTCTATTCCCAATCTTGCTGGGAAATCAATTCAAACTGCTCGTTCTCCTGACCTTACTAGAGACACTTCACCATCTGCTTCCTTGTCACAATCAACATATGCTTCATTTACATCCACAGCTGCAGGGTTACAAGGCAGCGAGGATTTATTGGAAGTGGTATCAGACCTTAAGAGTTCCTGGGTCTCTGCCATTGCGTAGGGCTTTGCTGGCCTGCAACAGACTCACACCCAAATCTTGCCCTCCTTTCAACCTACCTTATCCTGTGAACATGATCCTCAGGAACCACCAGGTTTTGATCTCTTGGAGGACCTCCTTTCAATTCTGAGACGGTTCCCTCTTCCAATCACATGAGGAACCCTTTATTTTCTACCCCTGTAGCGCATAATGATGAGGTCCCCACCCCGGAGGGGGTGATAGACAATATAAAGAAGCAGTTGCTGAAGCCGGGTTCTCCTTTGGCTCCAAACTCCAACAACCAGAGGTTTTATCAACCAGAGCGACATTTGTTGGACCTCCTGCAGCTTCCCTTGGTAGAAGATTTGGTGGCAGCTCTTGGATCCCCATTCACCACTTCAGGGGACCCTGCTGAAGCCCTCAAGCCCGAGGATAAGCGAGCAGAGATGGTCCTCCGCCACTCACACCAGGCTTCTGCCTGGTCCATTAGAGCCATCTCATCTGCCACATTTTTTAATCGGACCACTCTAATGTGGCTCCACATCGCTGACACCCAGTTTTCTGCAGATGCCACTCTCAATGCTATTCGGTTTGAATCTCGGGCCTTTGGGTCTTCTGTTATATCGAGACATCTGCTTTGGTTTAGACATTGGCAAGCTGAGAACAAGGCCAAGTGGCCACTTGCTTCCTCTCCTGCTAGCGGGGACAGACGATTTGGGGAGACCATTTACCTGTTATTAATAGAGACCAGGGAGAAAAGAAAGATCTTACCGTCACAGACCAGACAGCCTACTTGCAGGTACTACCTGTACCAGTGTGGCCCTCCCGACCGCCTCCCCCTGACCTTGTTCCACAGCAGAGACAGTTCTCTTGCTGTACAGACTGTCCCTAGGACCCTTATAGGGACAGATACCAGCATTCAATTCAGGCCAGATGTCTTTCGAGGCTCTGGAGGTCGCCCCTTCAGGAGAGCCAAGTAACCCCTCCTTGAAGTTTCCATTGGTGGGCGTCTCTCCTTATTCACCGACTAGTGGGCCGAGACTGTTTCAGACAGGTGGGTCCTTAATACCATCAGATATGGACTTGAACTAGGATTTATCTCCATCTCCCCAGATGCTTCTTAGTATGTCCTGTCAGTTGGAATTCAGCCAGACGACTACTCATGCAGCGCACTATTTAACACTTACTAGACATCAAGGCCATTCAATGGGTGCCTACCGACCAAAGGGATGACGGCTTCTATTCCCAGTTGTTTCTTGTGCCAAAGGCCTCGGGCGGCTGGAGAGCAATTCTTGACCTGAAGAGTCTCAATGTGCATATAAAATATAGGCGTTTTAAGTTGCACTCTCTTCATTCCATTTTTGGACTGCATCAGGAAGGCCGACTTCCTGAGTTCTATCAACCTGTCTGAGGCATATCTCCACATCCCTATTTTGCCTGCCCACAGACCCTTTGTTTGTTTCGCCTATCAGGGCCGGTATTTTCAATACTCCACCCTCCCATTTGGTTTGTCTTCTGCCCCCAGGGTCTTTACCAAGATCTTGGCGGCACTATTAACTCATTTCACTCCACCCCTATACACATCTAAGCCTATCTGGATGACATTCTCATTCAGTCTAGCTCCCAGGCTCAGACCTTAGAGGATGTTAGAATAATGGTGTCAACCCTACAAGCTCACAGCTAACTAGTTAATTTTTCCAATTAGTTATTCTAATTAGTCCCAAACACTCGTTTGCAACACTTGGGAACAACTATTGATACAGTCCTTGATCAGGTATTCCTATCCGAGGACAGGTGGATTAGTATTTGAGACCTCTTTACAGATACAAAGTCAGCCCAGGGTTTCCCTTGCTCTGTTATCACAACTTCTAGGGAAGTTTAACTCTTGCACCAATATTGTTTCAAGGGGCAGAATGCACTCCTGCCCTGTTCAATGGTTTCTGCTTCCAGCTCAAAGGCAAGGTTACAGCAACTCCCTTACCTAGGTTCGGGTCCCAGCAGAGGTCGTTCAATCCTTTCGGTGGTGGCGGTTGGCAGCTGTGTACCAGGGCTGCTTTTTCAGGAAAACGAACAGAGTCATTGTTACCACCGATGCAAGCTTGTTCGGCTGGGGAGCCCATTCTGGTCCACTTATGGCACAGGACCAATGGTTTCCAACAGGACTCACACACAGTACCAATTGGCTGGAATTACGAGCCATTCGTCTAGCTCTGCTCAGCTTCGCTGACTTCGTAAGGGGACAAGATGTACTGATATTAACTGACAATGTTGCCACCAAGGCGCATGTCAATCATCAGGGCGGCACCCGATCTCTCTCCCTCATGACGGAAGCATGGCTCTTGTTCCTCTGGGCAGAAACCAACTTATGATCCCTGCGAGCTCAACACATTTCGGGGATAAGAAACATTTGAGCGGATTGGCTGAGCCGCTCTCAAATAGATAATTCAGAATGGCAACTCAACCCAGCCATCTTCCAGAAGCTGACTTCACAATTCAGTATGCAAGTTGCTGATTTTTTTGCCTCCCCCTCCAACAGCCAGCTACCATGGTTTTTTACCATTACCTTACACCACAGGTGACAGGAATGGATGCTTTGTGCATTCCGTGGCCCCCGGGCCTGCTGTATGCCTTCCCTCCTGTCCCTCTCATACCTGCCCTGGTCAGGAAGCTGTTGAAGAAGGAGGCTGAGATCATCCTGGTGGCTCCTTACTGGTCCAGGAGACCGTGCTTTGCGGGCCTGATCTCCGTGTCAGTTGTGAACTACTAGTGGCTTCCCCCAGATCTGTTGCTACTCCAACAGGGGTCACTGGTCCATCCCGACCCAGAATGGCTCCAGTTAGCCGCCTGGAGATTGAGCGACGGCCTCAATCTACGAAAGGGTTATCAAAACTATTCAGGCCTCCAGGAGACAGTCCACTACTCACATCTATAAAGCTACGTGGACATCTTTTTCCTCCTGGTGTATATGTCAGGCCATAGAACCCAGCTCAGCTTCTATTCCACAAGTGTTAAAGTTCCTGCAGGAGGGTCTGGACAAGGGTCTAGCCCCTACTACCCTCCGTAGACAGGTAGCAGCCCTTTCCATGGTTCTTAACAAGGGGAAACGAGGGTCCCTTGCTCACTATCACATGGTCAGAAGTTTTTTACGGGGTGCAGTCAATATCAGGCCCCCCATCGTTCACCGATATCCCACTTGGGATTTAGTTAAGGTTCTTAAGGCTCTTAACTACCAGTCCCTTTGAACTTCTCCACATGTCCTCTCTTTACTTCCTGTCCTTGAAGGCATCCTTTCTGTTCGCTGTAACTTTGGTGCACCGCATTTCTGAGTTCGCGGATCTATCGGTATGGGAAAACTTGTGCATCTTTCACCCTAATCGGGTGGTGCTCAGGTTAGATCCTACCTTCTTACCAAAAGTGAACTCGTTATTTCACAGGCCACAGGAGTTACCACTTCCTGATTTTTGTCCTCGACCAGGGCATCCCAGGGAGAGGGAGTGGCATAAGTTGGACATTTGCAGGACACTCCGTATATACCTAAAAAGAACCTCACCTTTTAGGCGCACAGAGGCCTTGTTTTTAAACTTCCAACTGGCCTCTTTAGGTTCTAAGGCTTCTTCTGCTGTCATTGGAAGATGGATCAAGGCTTATATCGCTAAAGTGTATAAGGCTCAGAATCTTCAGGTGCCTAGTCATATCACTGCTCACTCCACTTGGAGTGCAGTTACTACAGCGGCCTGGTTCACAGAAGCCTCTATAGAGGAAGTCTGTGCAGCCACTTGGTCCTCCCGTTATCTGTTTATTCAACATTATCGTTTGGATTATTTTGCCTCTGCTGATGCTGCCTTTGGGCGTAGGGTCTTGCAGCAGGTATGTTCATCTGAGGTCTCTTAGATATGGAATTTGTGCCCACCCTGGGACTGTCGGCTTTGGTAGGTCCTAGTCATTGGATTCTCTGCTGGCACAATGGAGAAGGGTGTTGGTCCTATCTGATACGCTCCTTCTCGTTGTGCTCAGCAGAGAATCCAATACCTTCCCGTTGTTAGATTAGTTACTAGGGAGGCTAGGGTCTTACTTCCCACGGAGAGGGCCCGCAACTTGGGTGTCCTCCTGGATGTACGGCTGTCATTAGAAGACCATATTGCAGCCGTCT
>JAEANM010008297.1:0-17103 GCA_017656035.1 Myanophis thanlyinensis | reverse complement strand
GCCCCCTATACCCACCATAGTTGCCCCTCCCGCAGACCGTGCTAATAGATTGCACCTCCTCCCTGGACTCCCGAACCGCCCTGACATTCTCAACCCTCGGCCTGGCCCTAACCTCAGACGGAGGAAATCCCACCCCCTGTCCAAACAACCCCCTCCCTAACCCTGATAAGAAATTATTAAAAAATGGCCCGATGAATGGGCCCCATAAGGGATAGAAACAAGTTCATGATCCCTCAAGTCCTTGCGCCAGCGAACATAAGTCCGGTCGGCCGTATCTGAAACCAGAGGGCTAGGCCTATGTCCAGTTGTCCGGAGAAAGTCCCAAGATCGGTCTGTATCAGTCCGTTGGGGGCCATAACTCAACCTCTCCCGTCCAGAAGAACAAACTGGCCAGAAGCCAGATGGGCAAAGCCACTGAGAATGCCAGGGCCAGGTGGATGTAGCCATTTTCTGAAAGACTTGATCAGGATGTCACTGACTGAAATATGGCACAGATGTTTTTCATTGATGATCCTATTTGATGGGTTCTTCTAAGTAAGGAACTTGCCACAGTCTTTCACTAATGAATGTAAGAAAGAAAGGCCTTAAATATTTGCAGAAGTTTATACTGGTATTCACAACCTTAATGTATTGCTGCTGTACATTTTGAATACTGAGCTAAGCTGGGTAGTTGGGAGGGTGGGTGTCTAAATTTACAATGAAAAAATTTGTTGTCCAAAATATTCACAAATTTTAATATTTTTTATTTTAAAATATGCTGGTTGCTTTTTTTGAAAAAAAAATTGTTTTAGACCTTGAAATGCCATACTGAGTACATTTCTTGGAATTATGTTACTCGGTTTATTTACAGACCTTCACACATTACTTTCAAGGGCTTCTATGTTGGTGAAGAGGCCTTGTAATAGGACAAGAGAGACAGTGTACAAATAATTTAAATCCTGGTATTCTAACCTTCATATAATAGGGGTGGATTGTTGTATGAGTAGCATATCCCAAGGACCAGCCTTATAGGAAATCCTAATTGTATAGCTACTCCTTTCTTCTTGTTCTTATTTCTTTTAAAGTAGGGTTTCAACTGAAGAGTTGATTTCCCTATAAGCTCTATATCAGTGTTTCTCAACCTTGGCGACTTTAAGATGTTTGGACTTCAACTCCCAAAATTCTGGAAGTTGAAGTCCAAACATTTTAAAGTCGCCAAGGTTGAGAAACACTGCTCTATATTAAGTAAAATTTAGGGTGATCTTTTATAAGTTTTCTATGAAGCATATTTTATTTGGGTATAAATTGTATTTTATTTCAAAGTGTTCATTTACATAAAATTTAAATGTTTAAAGTATCTTTCATGAAACCATTGATGTTCAATCTTCATAGCACTTTATAGAGTGAGAATTAGTAATAAAAGGAGCTTTTCATAATACAGTGGATATACATTGACAATTCAATGTATTCAAATATATAAAATATGTATGTTGTATAATTACATATTTAATTTTATAAAGGAATAAATATATAATATATTGATTTTTTTTATCCTGTCTTTATTATTTTCACAAATAACTCAGAGTGAGAACATACTTAAAACATCTTCCTTCTCTTTTGTCCTCAAAACAACAACCCTGTGAAGTGAATAGGGCTGAAAGAGAGTGAGTGGTCCAAAGTCATCCAGCCAGTTTTCTTGCCTAAGGCAGGACTAGAACTCCCTGTCTCCTGGTTTCTAGCCTTCTGCATGAACCACTAGACCAAATACTATACTCCCACATTTATATCCTTACAATATGTGTATAGGTATTATTTGTATTCTTTTTTCTTGTGAATAGACAGCCAAATTCACAAATGCTTTGGAAATACCTCCGGAATTTATAGAGAAGAATGTTAAGCTACGTGGACAATTACATCGAATAACTGAGCAAGGATTAGAAATTGAACATGTACCTATTACCCTTCCAATCATTTCCTCTCTGCAGAAAAGATGTAAGTAGGATAGGTAACTTCATAATGGCAAAATTAAATTGTTTTACAGGTTTGAATCATTTTTTTAGAGGTTTGAATTCTAAGCATGATTGAGTGGCTACCTTTAGAAAACTCATAAAAAGCAAATGTAATCTATATTGTACCATGTATTTGTATGTTGATGAAAGTTCTGCAATATTCACATTCAAAATAGGCAAGAATGCTTTGGATGTGATATGAGAATCCTCACTGCCTCTGGAGGTTGCTTCTTAAAGGAACTCCATCTTTTTCCCAAGCTGGCACTTTTTCCTACTCCTTTGGTGTTTAAGTTAAGGAGTTGTTGCATGATGGGACAGTGGAAGCTCTAATTGTTCACTAAAACACTAAAACCATTGATGGAGAGTTGGGCTGGGAATGAAGATAGGTATGTTCATGTACTCTTCAGCCATGTAGATGACTTCAGTTAAATGAGACAATGTCTTTCTGATTGAAATCCCACAGTGACTTTTACAGGTAGTTTTTATTTAGTGACTACCTCACTTAACAACAGTTTACACTTAGAGTAGTGATTAAAAAGTAACTTTTTGACTAGTATTTGTATTTACATTCGCAGATCTGGGGAGCAAAGGAAAGTTGAAGATCATAAGCATAGTGACAATTTCATTTAGTGACCACTTTGCTTAATGACCACTTAAGTTGCTGGTCCCAATTGTAGTCAGTAAATGAGAATTACCTATATGACAATAAAATGGGAGCATACTTTGTGATTCTAGACGAAAGAGATAAAATAGCAAGAAAAAGAATGTGTTTGCTTATTTTAATAGATTTTTACTCCCTCCAGAGGAAATTATTATTTAGGACTGTCTTTCCTCTAAAACTCAAGGTGGTTTACCTTGAGTCTTATTTAATTTTACCCCTACAACAGTAGCCATGTGAAATTGGTTGGGCTGAGGAAGAGAATTGGGTTCAAAATCACATACAAAATTCTCATGGCTACAGGCAGATTGCAAAACTTCGTTCAGTCCTAGTCCAAACACACAACATTATGTTGCTACATCACACCACATTGGCTATCCTTGACTGCTACTGAAGCGCCATATTAGGCTAGGTAAATAAAAGGTTAAATACAGACTATGGGTGCAATTTAAAAACAAAAACAAAAACTGGAGGCAAAGATTAAGGTCCAGACTGCTTTGAATGGAGTAGACTAAAGAGTATATTAATAATTTTGGAATACTCTATTCTTTAGTTGTCATTGGAATCACTGATGATTGTTTAGTTGTCATTGGAATCACTGTTGTGAGAAGTGCCCTTGTACAGTTATATGTGGTATGACAACTACATCCCTTTCCCACCCTCAGCAGTTTGACAGTTATTATTTATGCCTTGAGTACATCCATGTTGACTGTTGCACTATACTCCTGTAGCAAATAAAAAAAATTATCTTGAGAAAGTTAGGCAAGATCTGCTACCAAAGCAACAAGTAAAAAAAAAAATGATTTAAATCCAAAACAAGCAGAATGTTCAAAATAGGTGGTTCAGACAGAACTTCCCTAATTCATTGGATTGTAAGGAGGAGAAAGAGGTACTACACAAATAAACTTGCAAGATTCTGTTATGATAGCCCCCCCACCCCACCCCCAAGGTATCTTTCATCTTCTTCTGGAGTTAATTCATGAACTGGTCTACCTGACTTCAAGATGGAATTACTTATGAAAATGTTCCTTGAGATGGGACAACCAGTGACTTTTCTGTGAGATGGAAATGAGCAGAAGTTGAAGTTATGTAAATTATATCAGCTAGATTGTTAAATGGGGCATATTTATGTCTGCACTAAAAAAAACCACCTGTGCTCCTTGCCAGAAGTTTTCTGGAGACAGTTTAAAATGCTGGTATTGACTTTTGAAGGCTTAAATGGTTTAGAGTATGAGTTTAAGGACCTTCCTTTTGTTACGGTTGTCAAGTTGTTAAGATTAGCAGGCGAGGTCCTTTTGAAGAAGTCTTCACTGTCAGAAGCTCAGATTTCGGGGGTGTGGGAAGGGAAAGTTGCATTTGCTTCTTGCTTTTTTCTGTTTAGGAAATAGATAAAGATGTGGAGTGGGGGATGTGGGAGGTTGCTAGACTTGTTAGACAATGTTAATGTTTGTTTTATTGTGAATTTTAAATTCTGTTTTTATGTTTTGTTAGCTGTATTGAATGCTCACCAGAGCTGAAGAGCAAGTTTTGAATCAAATAAAATCTCTTCAGTGTTTTCTTGCTTCAAAATAAATCCAAAAAGTTATTTTTAGCCTGCATTTTATACTAACAGTAACTGAAGCGATATATACAAAATATATTTTTAAAATGAATAAAAACTAATATTAAAAATACAGAGCCTACATTTTTCAGATCTGCTTTATAGATTACCTGAATCGATTTCCGTTTACATAAATGCACCTTACTTAACACTTTCTATACTCAACTTGAAGTAGGTATTTATAATTACTTTCCATCAACATCAACACCGTGCTGTGAATTCAAAACCTGTAGTAAAGCAGTTCTTGTCATTTCTGTCATTCCATGATTTAGAAAAAGAAGACAGATGTATAAATTACTCAGTGCACTTGGTTCCCCATGCATGGAACAGTCACTTTTGGATAGTTGATTTCTGAAATACTTTAACTTTCTTCAGTCATAGAAAATATTAACAGTTCTAACAATTACATTAACTTTGCCTCCTAGAATCTTTCATTTAAATATTAGAGAGCAAAATTCTAGTTTACCTTCCCTCTTTAATTGTTTCGATCAATAACCTAAATAAGGCTTTTTTATTAATGTTCTAATAAAACAACAATGCATGTATATCATTTTAGGGCATTCAAATGGTTTGTTGCTTGTCAGGCTTGCCGGTGTGGAGTTAACATCTGATGGTGTGATCTGGTTAAAAGAAGAAATGAAACCTTCACAAATGATTTGGTTCCAGCTTTTGGGCAGAAAAGAATCAGCACTTGATTGCTTTGTAATAGTAAATAAGGTAAGTAAACATTCAGAGGGAATAGAAGAGCTTGCATGAGCACAAACTATAAAGGTGCTTAGTGTGAAATAGTTTATGCTGAGTTCAGTTACTCTTACTCCTAAGTAAGGATGGTCCTTGAAGCAAAGTCTGCATCAATTCTGGATTCAGAGATGCTGGGTAATGTTATGCAATGTCCTAGACCAGGGATGGGCAATTGTGGCTCTTTTATGACTTGTGGACTTCAAATCCCAGATTCCCTGGGCAAGGCAACCTAAAGAAAATGGAGAAAACATTGTGAGGTGTAAATGTAAGGAACCCTTACACTTCAAAATGTTTCCTCCATTTTATTTAGGTTGCCTTGCCCAGGGATTCTGGGATTTGAAGTCTACAAGTCATAAAAGAGCCACAGTTGCCCATCCCTGTCCTAGACAAACATTTGGCAAACTATTTATTGTACTGAACGTGGAAGGAGCAGATATTGGTGCACAGGGAGACTTTATTGCTGGTCTTAGGCTATGGCAGCTGCCCTCCAACATGTTAAGAGTGCAGTTCCCTGGAATTCCCAACCAACATTGCCAAAAGTTGCAAATCTAGAAATAATAGCCCCAGTGCATCCAGCAGTAAAGGTAGTTTTCAACTTTTAACTTTCCATCATTCTTGGGACCTGAATCTCTGTTATTCATCAAAATGTTTGTTAAATGAGTCGCACTCAATTTACAATCTTTTTTTTTTTTGCTATAGTTAAGTGAATCACTTCAGTTATTAAATGAATCATGCATTAAGCCAAATAATTAAGCCAATCCAGCTTTCCTTATTGACTTTGCTTGTCGGGAAGCCAGCTGGGAAGTTTGCAAATAGGGATCACACGATCCCAGGATTCTTCAACTATCATATGCCGGTTGCAAAGTGTCCAAATGTCAATCATATGACCAATGGAATATATTGAAAGTTGCAAGTGCAAGGACTGTTATAAGTCACTCCTCACTGCTGTTGTAACTTTGAATGGTCACTAAATGGTTGTACCTGTATTCAGGTTGGAGAAGGTTGGCATTACTTAAGAAAATTTATATGGCTGCCTAAATCACTTGAGGAATTCAGCTTTAATGTTTGTTCTTTACTGGAATGGACACAGTATGCAATGATGTGTTAATGATGTGTCTTATGCAAAAATTTAATGTCTTTTTTTGTACAGGGGAGATTTTCCAGTATTTGTCTAAATGAAGAGATCTTGCGACGTGGGCTTGGCAAGACAGTTCGTATTGAAGGGTTGGCTCATGAATCCCGGATATATTGGAAGCTTCACAAGAGGCTACTTCAAGCAGAAATGAAAGCTGTGAAAAAAAAGAAAGGAATCTGGAAAGAAGAGACATTCATTGAAAAGCTCAAAGAACACATAAGCAATTATACATTTATCAAAAAATTAAAGCAGTTTGCAACATGGTTGAGAATCCGGCTATGAAAACAATAGCTTGGAGGATCTTAAATGGAGCAGGGAGTAGCATTGTGTTCGTTTCTGTGAAAATGAGGTAACAAAGTTCTTAAGATGAAAACATCTGATGTCTTGAGAAAATGTGCATATACAATACACATAATTATTGTTAAAAGTGTTAATCTAAGCCTTTTCACAATGAAGAACTCTCTTTAGGCTGTCTAACTTTCCCAGAGGAAGAAAGCACAAAATATAATGTAAATATAAAGGAAATACGGAATTTTACAAAGATTGCGTGCAACATCAGGGCCAAAAAAAAAAAAGCAAGCAATGGTCTCCATTATTATATTTTGTGCAAAATATTGGTTAGCTTTTTTATGATAGGGCAGCCATAAAGCTGATGTTTGACCTTTGGCAACATTATACATGTTTCTAGATGCTGAATTTGGCTTCATTTGGGAGACTGCTTTCTGGCTTCAGTTTATGACAGCAGTATTATTTAATGCTCTTGGGACAAATGTCTGATTTGGGTTCATATTGGCACTAGTTGATAATTAGCTAATATTTATGTAAATTAGCCTCATAAACATTGTGGATTTTGTGCTTTCTGTTCTAGAGGTAGTTCTTAATAGATATCAAGATACTACCCACATTCTATAAATATCAAAGTGTAGCAATTGCAGTTCTTGGTTCCTTGCTCCTATAACTATACCAGGTCTTTTAGAAAAGGTAGAAATTATAAACTAAAGCTAAACTATCTTATCTATATGGTGTATGTTCTCTGTGGTCTGTGTCCATGTAGCTTCATTCCTTTGTTCTGTTTGTTTCTCTTTACTTGTGATGCCACATAGGAAAATTAAATGCAGCTGCTTGTATAATTTACCATATAGAATGGCTAATTTCAGAGAGACCAATGTGTTCAAGAGTCAGTATTGCTGCTTATGTTTTATAGACCTTATAACCTTTTAAGAGATGAAGAAGGAAGTAACATTGAAACAATGGACTTGTGCTCAAGGCAAGTTTGTGTTGGATTTGAATGTAAAGATTAATTGACCTGATCATAAGATGTGATCACGTAAATAGATTTACTTTGGTAGAACATTATGTGTTACTATGTGTTCTGAACCACTTATTTATATGCTTAACTAGCACTTGACAACCTTTTGAATGGTCTAGCTAGCCAATGTAGGTAATATATATAGAGAATATGTCTACATTGAGAATTAAATCTTATAGAAATATTTTTTGCAGATCTGTATTGTCTTAAAATTAGTTCAATGCAAAGCAATATGTATTCCTTAAATATCAATATATGAAATGCAGTTCTTCAATCCCCCTAATATAGTTATTTTTCCTTGCAACTTTATCTATACTGCTAGTAATTTAGATATTGGTAGAAAGACAACTCTGCCTGCATTCACACTCCAAGTTAAATAAAGTAGGGTTAGCTAATTATGTGTAAAACTAGACATTGTTAGTTATGAACTGTTTGTTGGCTTACTGCAGTATGTAAAGTTAGCTTGTGGCTTATTCAACAAACTGTGCTTCAGGGATCTGTGCTCAACTAGCTTGCTCGTGTGGTTAAAGGCACCAGGTTATAAAATGAGAGATCATGAGTTCTAGTCCTGCCTTAGGTATGAGAGCTAGTTATGTGACGTTTTGGGCCAGTCATTCTCCAGTCACTGAGACAAAGAGAGTGACTACCTCAATTGCTGCCTTTGTTCCTGGGGCAGGATTAACACTCACAATCCCAAATTAACCACTATACCTGAGTGGCTCTCTTGGGTATAATACGCCCAATGCATTTTTCATTG
The DNA here is from genome assembly GCA_017656035.1 of Myanophis thanlyinensis. Classification (NCBI taxonomy): domain Eukaryota; kingdom Metazoa; phylum Chordata; class Lepidosauria; order Squamata; family Homalopsidae; genus Myanophis; species Myanophis thanlyinensis. The sequence continues at coordinate 8,915 of JAEANM010008297.1, read as the reverse complement.
TTTTTAGGGATAAGGTTATCTCATTCTTCTCATAGAATGTGTTAAAGTGCATTAGTCAGTTAAAAAACCACTCTTCAGATCTGAATAATGACTTAAAGAGATCTTACAAGTATTAAAAATCTGTCTCAAGAATGGAACCAGGTAATACGATCTGTAGATTTATTTTCCAGACCCATAGCTCTGTGAATTGCATAATTTACACCACAACTTAAACCTTCCTAATAATTTTAAATACAGTCCTGTTTTTCTACCTGATTTAAAGCATAGCTTTTAAAAAGTGCATTTTATATTGAAGAATGACCTGATTAAATCCTGATTTCTGTCTTCAAGATTTTATCCTGGTCACTTTATTCAGTATAATCCCACTGGCTGAGAAATAGTAGCTGAGAAATAGTAGCAAAATTATTTCTGGGGCATTAAGGAGATTCATTTGGGCATGTTGCTGTCATATTACAAATCTTTAGTAGAACAATGATGTTATAACTTGAGTGGGGAATTGCTTTTTTCTTTCTCTCCATTTATGAAGAGTCCAGCTCCCCAACCATGCCACTTCTAATTATCTTTGGATAAAGTTTCTTCAGTTGGATCCCATGATGCTTTGCTTTGAAACTGCACTCTCTTCAGCCGAATTGAATAACATCAATGGGGTGTTTCTATGGTTTCAGCCAGGCCAAAACTGGACAGTGATGAAAAGGTGAAACTTAAGCTGGCTCTTCCTAGAGGTCACCGTTCCCCTATTCCAGCCTCCCTTCCTTCAAGCTGTCTGCAAAGCCAATGCATCAGATTGACAATCATTCTTTTTTGCAACTCCTAGGATAAAGAAAAGAGTGCCACTTCCAAAACCTGCACTCTTTCTTAGATGCAAGACTGCTTTGCATATATTAAACATAAGAGCTGATGCGATCTGCTGGTTAAGAATCACTCAGATCAGACTGCAACTGAACTTCCTACTGTTGTAGCCTCAGGCACACATAATGACTGTGCTCATTGTACTAACATTTAATTGGTTTGTTTAGTTTTAATTTGGCTTAGTTTATATGTCATGTGAACCAGTCATGAGTGATAAATAATCTATAGTTTAGCAGTATTGGATACAAAATTAAAGATGGTTCATTTAGTAACCATAGTTAAATCAAGGTTTAGGGTGATGTGGGAACCCAGACAGTAGAATAGAAGTAGAGTCCTTTTGCAGCCAGAAGTCACATTTAAAATACGAACAAACACAAACAATTTTCTAAAAACTACAGTGTGACATGGTGATATCCCTAGAAGAGACATGGCTAATAATTTTGTCCAGTATTTTCTGTGATTCAGGATGTGGGATTAAAGCAAAGTCAGTGTGTTAGCCTACTATATGCTTAAAGGTCCCGTTGAATAAAAAAAAAATAAAGCAAAATGCTGCACAGTGACCATTTGTGATTTGCCACCAAATTTCATTATATAATTCTGGGAAACTCCAGGAATCATAAAAATGGGATTGGGGCTTTGCAATTTATTAGTTTCCCTCCTAGACTTCCTAGGACATCTTTCAGACAAAATATGTCTAGCTTTGCCTTCTCTGTGGCTTTAGATAAACCACTTAAGATTGCCTTATGGCAGTGTTTCTCAACCTTAGCAACTTGCTAGTATATTCTGGGAGCTGAAGTCCACAAGTCTTACAGTTGCTGAGGTTAAGAAAGCTACCTTATGCCACTGTAAATTAGAATCACCATTAAAAGGTTATTTCCAACATAATGCAGGGGGAACTACTTTGAATATTAGGAATACCCCATATAAACTAAAGAGATATAGGGTTTTTTTCTTAATTTGTCATATAAATTAAATTAATAGAGCAATTGACAAGGGCAGAATGAAGTGTTTTTTTTCTAGCTGCCGTTGTGTTTTATTTTAAAAGAGAGCACTTTCTTCACTAGGGAGAGATCCCACGCATGCAAAGCAGCAGTTACATAAACAATGCACCCCAAACTTTCTTGCCTCTTTCTTATTGGAGGAGAATTTGAAATAGGTGAATGAAAGCAGCTTAGTTCTCCCAGCAGACTTTGAACCAGCAAACAATAGAGGCAGGTTGAATTGGACAGAGGCGAGAATAATCTGGAATTCCTGGTGCTGGATTATACCAATCCTGGGCTTCTTAAAATGAAAGTAGAAATCAGGGGCTCTGCAGCATTTTTAAAATGCATATGGACATAGGAATTTGTAGCAAGTGACGTAGGACACATATCCTAGTGGATCTACTCTAAAAAGGATTAGTGCTGTGCTGTGTATTTTTTTAAAGAAAAAAAATACCATTGTTTTCAGTGTCATTGCTTTTTCCCAAAATGAATATAATACCTTAGTGACATTTTCATTAACTGAGTCGAAAGATTTTTCACTTAATTTAGTAACAAGGTAGCCCAAATGTACATATAAAGGCTCTTGTCTTTCATCCTACAGGTTTTTTTTTTCTCCTTGATGCCCTGCACTTTAATTATTTAGTTATTTAAAATAATTATAAAGCTTCTCTTCTCAAAATTTGCAATCAAAGACAAAAATAAAAATACAGTACAAAACCAAGAGTAATACAACAAAACCAAAGATAACACATACTTAAAGCTGGCAATGAACACATGTACACAAATATACTTATCACAGAATGGATTTGCCTGCATTTTGGTCCAGAGTGCTGGAGAAAAAACAGGTTTTTGTGATTCCGCAGAAGACTAATACTGTAAAAAGGAAACAGATGGATTTTGTTTCAGGATGGGCAGACAAACAGATTGCAAAAAGGAATGGAGGCTGTATAGTAATTGCTTTACCCTTCTGTTCAATTGTGTTCTCTGAAACTGCTTGGAGAAGTTCCTGCAGTTTCCTCGGTAGGGTTTTTCAGAAGTGGTTTGCCATTGTCTCTTTCTTAGAGCTGAGAAGAAGTGACTGGCCCAAGGTCACCCTGCTGACTTTGTGCCCAAGGTGGAATTCAAACTCTTCCAGTTTCTGGTCAATACACCATCCTGTCTCTCTATACCAGGGGTGTCAAAGTTGATTTCATTGAGGGCCATGTCATAGTTGTGACTGACCTTGGGGTGGGGGGGTGTTTGGCAGGAGTGTGTGGCCAGTTTGATGACACTCATGTCAGGTGCATCTGTGGTGGCCTGAGTGCCCTGCGAAAAACACACAATTTATAGGCCAAACCAAAGAATCTTCGGGATGACTTAGTGAGTTGACTAAATGAAGATTTGAAGCTACTCAAATCTAATTAGAGCTATTTCTTGTCTAATATTGATCCACTACATCAAAGTGATTGGTTTTGAAGAATTCTGATTTTGGTCTGCAAGAATATAGTAAAGCTAAAACTAAAGTTAGATTCATTTAAGGGTGGTCCCAAAAATGGAATGGATTAGCAGCATTATAAAGAATTGTTAAATTGTATCACTTACATTCAAGGGCAATGTGATTCTGATGTATTACTAGTTTAGACAGGACTAGAACTCCCAGTCTCCTATTTTCTAAGTTGGTGTCTTAACCATTAGACTAAACTGGCTCATAATTATATAAGCATGCCAAGTAATTATACATTCATGTGAAATAATTTCTAGAGATGCCTTAAAGCGATGTGTGTAAACATTGCTGCAATATATTCATTAGCGAAAAACAGTAGTAGAGTTATTGATGCCACATGGCGTTTTATGTCTCATTTCTCCCATATATTTTTCTTTATTTGAAGTTAGTGGCCCAGTTAACTAGACAGCTAAGTGTGGTGTAGTGTAGTGATTAAAGGTGCTGGGCTAGGAAAACCTGGGTTCTCTTTCCCTTAGGCATGACAGCCAGCTGAATCTTGAGCCAGTTACTTCTTTTCAGCCCAAATAAACATCAGACTGTACAACTGGCAGGCTGATACACAAAAACAAACAAAACTAGTCCATCATGTACTGATATCTTTGCTGTGTGAATTAAATGTATGCAGTGCAAAACAGCTGGACTTTGCTGTTGTGTGGGGCAAACCCTAAGAAAAGCAATATTGGTATTCCCAAAAAGAGTAATTCAATTCAATTCAATTCCATCCTTTATTGTCAATGAACAACATGTGTGCAGTGAAATTGAATGAGCCTCCATCGGTACAATCACACAAAGCACAGGACACAGAATTCAGTAACTGGGAAACCCCAAAGAGTTTTTACAACAAAGGAGTTAGGTAAATATGTTTATTAGATGCAACCTTTCAAGATATCCCAATATTTTCATTATGTAGTCTTGTTATAAAATATATTGTCATTGTCATCATCAGCCATTCAGTTGTGTTCAACCTTTAGCCAGCCTATGGATCTGTATTGTCCATGCCCCTCTGTCTCGCACTGCCTCCTTTAGGTCCACCATAGTCCTCTTGGTGTCATTCTCTTTAATGTCCAGCCAGCAGCTAATGAAAAAAATATTGTGGAGGGAGAAAAAAGATGTAGCAATGAAGTCACCTAGACAAGTTTTCTTCTCCATGTGCATGAATCTTTTATCTGATGAAGAGATTTAAAGATCTTAAAAACCTGTGTATTTTTGGTTATTTGGTGTAGCAAGGGTGTTCACTGGGGGAATTTTTCTTATGGCCAGCACAACCTCAGCTGTTCCATTAGAAAGTTATTTATGTATTGTATTTTATTTGCATGCTGCCCATTTCCAAAGGCTTGGATAGCTAACTATTGCAGAACTAAAAAAAAAAACATCCACACGATCCCTATAAACATGGATAAAAATAACAAACTCAAGATATATTGAACAAAAAATACAGAAGCCATATGTTTGCAAAACCCACATTCACTCATTAAATGGTCTCTGCTGTGTTAAATAGGTCCTTCCTAGGTCCTATCTAATCTTCCTGGGTCCTAAAGTCTAGGATTCATGGAGCTGATTGAGCCTCCACAGGGAGAGAATTCCAAAGTGTGGGGACAACAGGCAAAAAGCCCATTTCCGGTGTTCCATCAGATGACAGTCTTGTAAAGATGAGACAGGAAAGAAATTGGCCCTGTTGGATCTGATTAGATGAATACCAGAAGTGGTGGTTTTCAGTCAACAGAAACATCCAGATTACATGCAGGTGAGATATAATCTTGTTATGGTATAAGCATGGTTGCATGACAATTATGATTAAGGAATTCATGGAGCGAAGTTGTACAATATAGTGTACTTTTTGTGTTTTTCAATAACTTACTGAACCATACCTACATGCATTAGGTTTCCGGGACACAGCCAGGCTAAAATCAGATTGATAACCCTGTATCTCAAAGTGCATGTACAAATAAAGCCAGTCTGATTTTGGATTGGTTTGGCTAATTGTGCATAGGTAACACACAACTGCATTTTCCCCCAGCACATATCTTGTGTGGTTCTTGGTGTCCTGGGGAAAGCAGCTTTAAAGTATTCATGGCATTCCCCAGGGTTTAACTGGAGGGACTGGGGCTTTTAATCAGATCTGAGCCCAAACTACTGGGAACCAGGCATGACCAGACGCTATCAAACGATTTAATCCCCAGCAGTTTGCAGGAGCCATTCCGGACTCCCAAAAAACACACTCCGCGTTTTTCTCCTCGCCTCTTCTTCGCCGTTGGGGGGGTGGCCCGCTGTGTGTGTTTGAATGAGAAAGCAGGTTGTGGCGGCAGCTGAAAGAGCTGGGCTGGGGGGCGGCCGGAGTCTTCACTGCCTGGTGCGCGAAAGTCTTCCAAACCATTTCAGGTTCAGTGGGAGGAGAAGGAAAACGAGAGAGAGAAAAGAGGAGAAGAAAAAGAAAGAAGAGGAAAAAGGCGCAAGGAAAAGGAAGAAGCAAGAAACCTGGAAAGGTGGGTAAGGATGAAAAGAGCCGGGGCTGCTGGATTTATCAGGGAAGGTGCGAGGGGACTTTAGCAAAGCTTTCCCCAACCGGGCGCCCTCCAGGTAGGTTTGGGTTTCCTAATTCTACCCCCCCCCCCCCCCCCAATGCCTGAGAGCAAAGTATGAGAGCGGGGCTCCTCTAATCGTTTGGAGGGCTTGGGGGAAATTGTTTCGGAGAGGGGAGCCGGGTGGTCGCGGCATCTAGAAAGGAAGAGCGGGACATCCTTTGTGCTCCTGGAAACCGCCTGGCAGGCAAAACCTCCTCGGAACGGGTTTGAAGGCGGTGGGGCAACTCGCCTCTTCCTTCGCAGCGCCGAGGGTGCTGCTATACACCTTGCAAAAGAGGCCGGTTCCCCGGGCGGCTCACCTGCACGTGTGCCGTTGGGATGGCGAAATAACGCCGCTTAAAACTTCTGGAGCGCTTCTTTCCAGCTGAGCTCAGCCCCCTAGCTAGCCCCAAGCGAGGAGCCACCCTCGGCGCCGGGGATTGCGGAGGAAAAGAAAAAGCCTCTTGCTTCCCAGGGAAAGACGCGACTTCCCCGCATTTTCTGGCCTCAAGGCTCCCTTATCTGTTAAGTCTTTAGGATCGCTCTTTTCTTTCCTCTCCGGCCCACTGCGGGGTTCCCCCTGGGGGGAAAGTATTGTGAGATCCCTGGAGGGGCCGCTGAGACCTCAAGGAAAGGAAGAGGCTGCGCCTTGGATGGCAGTCTTGCAAAGTGGTGGAAAGTATTGGGAAGCTTGCCTTTCCAGCTGGGCCGTGGGAGTGCTTTTTTTCCTTGACCATTTCCCCGATCCTTTTAGATTTAGAAGAGACAAAAAGCCGGGGAGGGGGCGGAAGAAAAGGGAGGGGATTGTGGAGGCTACTTATTATCTTCCATCTGTTTACTGAGAGCGCCTCTCTGCTAAGTAGCCTCATGTGGATTAACTCCCCTCAGAAAATCAGCCTCCGTTGGTCAATCATTCCCTTCCCCGTCTCCCCAAATTTATTGGTGGTGGGGGGGGGGGGGAGGGAGAAGAAAGGTGACTGAGAGCTCCCTTTGTTGTGTTAAGACAGCGAAGGGAATCAGCCCCTGCTGGGATGTTGGCTGCATCAGGCAACAAGCAAAAGAAGCGGGTGTATTTATTATTAGCCATATTAAAAATTAGGCACAAAATTCTCTACAGGTGGCTCTCATTGGCTTGATTTTAGTGTTTGTTAAGTTTTGGGTCTTTCTGTGTTTCTAAATTTGTGCTTGATTGAGCTGAAGGGAAAGGGCCCTTGCTGTTTGAACTTACACATAAAATAATGCATAGGGTTTTGAGCCCTTGGGGAATTTATCAGGCAGGAGGAAGGCATGATTAAATGGGACTTGCTTATTTCCAGGAGTGGTTGATAATTGATATCAGTTTGATCCAAGTTATTAAAAGCTAACTTTTGGAATAGTGAATCCTGAGTTTTGAACTCTAATGTGTGAGAGACAGAATTTAAATTCCCCTTTCTGATACTGCATCATAAATGATTGGAAAAACAGAGGCTTTTAGTTGTACTATAAAATAGGCATAAAAAGTCTCATAGAATAACTGATAAAAATTAATGCTGTAAAGCGCCAAGGACATTTAAAAGAAATAAAGCAAATATTTAATGTAATATTAAGCTTATTTATTCAGAAATTAAGTCCCTTGGTCTTTAAGGGACTTAGTTGCAAGTAACTGGTAATATATAAGGTAGCCAGAACTTTGATTAGCTGAAAGCTTTGTATAAGTAATAATGTTAAATACTTAAAAGACATTTTATTTAAGGTGATGTCATGATCTTAAAGGCAGCTTTGGTGTGTAATGAAAAACTTAATGGAGTAACTTATAAACCACAGATCTCTGCAAAAGTTATATAATTGTACATGTGCAGACCCACATTAACTTCACTAGGATTTAGGAATATAAAGACTACTTTGTGTGTCTTAGATTTCCTAGATATCAAGTTAGCATCTGGTCCAGCTTAAATCTGTCTGATGGTACAGAAGATTTAGTGGGCATACTGTTCCTCCAATAATGCAATATTGCTAAAACAGGGCACACCCAAACTATAGTGATTGGTGTACTTCTCCTCCTGGTTAGACTACTGCAGTGTACTTTATATGGGGCTGCCCTTGAGGAGAAGTGAAAAGTTACAGTTGATTCAAAATGCAGTGAGTGGCTTGTCTGCTGACAGAAAGAAGGTAGATTCAGCAGCATCCTAGTTACCTTAAGGTAGCTACACTGGCTACATCTATACTCCCAACTCTGGCTCAGGGTGCTGGCTTTGACTTTTACCGCTGTACTTGCAGGATTACCAATTCTCTCAACCAGGACCATCCTACCTTGTGCATTCATCCAGAGGTAGGTTGAATGTACAAGGCAGGATGTGAGGTTAAAGGCATGGATGCCTGTGTAGACCCTTCTTTCTTTATGGCAGCCCCCCCCCCATGACATGGAATGCCTTGTCACCTGAGATGAGGGAAACAGAGCAGCAAAATCCCATCTTATTCCAGTGGGCTTTGGGTACGGACTTTGGAGGTGAACTACATATGCAAATTTCATGTGAATTATTTATTTATTTATTTATTTTATTTTATTTAAACTGCCTTGAACTGTGGTTTAGCAATTGGTTGATTATGTGCCATCAAGTTTTCTACTCCTAGTAACTACATAGATAGGCATCACAGTAGATAGTGGACCACACAGATATTGCAATAAATACATATCTCAATAGTTTTTGGGTAGAAAAAAGACATGTATTGTCTTGGGACCCAGGTACTTATGGGACCGCCTGTTGCCACCATCAGCCTCCAGCCTACTGGTACGTTCCCACAGGGCAGGCCTCCTTGGGGTTCCATTGTCAGGACGGTGTCGTCTGACAGCCCTGAGGATGCGAGCCTTCTCTGTGGCTGCACCCTCCCTCTGGAACGAATTGCCCCCGGAGATTCGGACCATTACGGAGCTGTGGACCTTCCAGTGCGCACTAAAAACCCATTTATTTCAGCAAGCCGGTCTGGCCTAGTACTTAACGGGGTTTTAAATTTTAAATGTAAATTTAAATTTTTAAATTTTAATTTTAGTTTTAATATTTT
>JAEANM010008296.1:0-11948 GCA_017656035.1 Myanophis thanlyinensis | reverse complement strand
AGAAAGAAAGAAAGAAAGAAAGAAAAAAAAGTATTGGTTGCCTTATTCTTGTAAATTTATGTATTTTTATAAGAATAACATGTTCTATCATGCATATAGTGTGAGGGGTAAAAATATCTAAAGGAAAATTAAAAAAAGAGTGAGATTTCAGACAAAAAACAATGCCTTCCAGTGTCTGAAGTGATTTGTGCTTTCTTTATTTTGCATATCCTTATGTCAGGGAAAAAAATGTTTCACTTTCCATTCCAACATAAATGCTTACTATTTTTACAAAATAAAGCTTTATACATACTGATTAGAATTATTATTCGTTTAAAAAAGATTAGAAGCTTCGAAACAAAGCAAGACAAAGTTACTCAGTTTATTTTCCTTGGACTTTAAAACAATATTTTCAGGGTTGTGGATTTTGTGTATCCATTCCTTTTCCTTATTTCTTTATCACAATTAAAATATTAACTTAGTTCATACATATATACAGAGCCAGAATTTTAAACCAAGATGTATTAATGCGATCTGAACTACACACCTTTCTTAGGCGCAATAGTGAATTGGAACATCCCATTAAGCCAGAAAATTAAAAATCATCATTATGGCTTAGCACTATGTCTAAGTCACTCAGTAAAATAACTCTTATTTTCCTTTCTCCTTGGATTAGCTGCTTCCTTCTTTTCTTGCTCAATTTCTCTTCTTTTCCCAATGAAAATAGTGCTCTGTCCAAGTTCCAGTCATGCTTCATTGTTAGCATTAACTTGGTGCTAGCATTGATAGAAATCATTATATCTGTAAGGCTGAGGGAAAGAAGTATGTCTCAGCCTGATCTCTTCCAGAGATAATGGCGCTCCAAATTGGATATACCCGATTGAAGTACATGCAGTCCTCAAGTTATGACCACAACAGAGCCCAAAGTTTCTGTTGCTAAGTGAGACAATTGTTAAATGAGTTTTGCCCCATTTTATGAACTTTCTTGCCTTGATTGTTAAGTGAATCACTTCAGTTGTTAAATTAGTAACACTGCTATTAAATGAATCCGTTGACTTTGCTTGTTAGAAGTTCACAAAAGGGGATCCTGTGATCCCGGGACACTGCAAATGTCATAAATATGAGCCAGTTGCCACGCGCCTGAATTTGGATCATGTGACCATGGGGATGCTGCAAGGCTTGTCAGTGTGACAAACTGTCATAAATCACTTATTTAGGTGCCGTTGTTAACTTTGGTCACTCAATGAACTGTTGTTAGTCAAGGACTGCCTGTACTTCCTTACTGCCTAGCTTATTAAAAAATAACTTGGGCTGTACTTAAGTTTTAGAAGAGAAATGAATGACATATTTTGATATACCCCAGGTCTGATTCCTATTCTTCATTCTCTTTGAGGACATGCACACATGGTTTCTGCCTAGATGTCAAATATGGTGTACTAAGCACTTTTATTTTTTTATTTTTTTTTTAAATCAGGTCTAGTATTTTGCCAAATTGGTTTAAAGAGAGAAGGCAACTATTAACACTTTGCAGAAAATGCCCTTTTCTCCCCTGTGATTTCTTTATGTGCCTGCGATCTTGGTTTGCTATACAGATGTAGAATCTCAGGCTTCGTTAGAACTGATTTAGACATAACACCGAAAAGTTTAATTATTACTCTATTGTGCGAGCACCACTCTTGCACTGTTGCAGTTCAGACCCTATTTTTGGCTCTCTTTTACAGGTGCATTGCATCAGTACAGAATTCACCATGAGGAAGCATGGCGGCGAGAAAGGTGTGCCTTTCAGAGTCCAGATTGACACCTTCAAGGAAAATGAAAATGGGGAATACACGGAGCATTTGCATTCTGCCAGTTGCCAGATCAAAGTTTTCAAGGTATTACCTGTGTTTTAAGATACACAATGCAGGAACAAGAGCTGGAGAGCACAAGTCCTGATTTTCTTAGCATCTTGCTGCTTAAAAAACAAACAAACAAACTTGTTCAAGTTAAATTATTTCATAAGAAGGCAAAACAGAATTGTGGCATTTCTTGTCTACATGCCTTTGGGGCCTTAAATTAAGATTTTCCTGTGAATAATAAACATGGCAGAGCTATCTGGTTAGACAGGTAGATCAATTAACTGATTTAGTAATTGTTTTCTTCTGTTGCCCTTAATCTCGGATAGAAATCTTTTTAGCTAGTTCATCACTCGCCATCCCATGCCCAAAGTATGTGTGTTTCTATTTACCTATCATTGCTTCAAGAGCAATCATTTATTTTGCAATGATTGATTGCTTATTTTTGTAGTCCATGGTCCTGTTAGTAATTATTTCCACATCCATAATTTGAAGATGTCTGTCTTTTATTTTACTACCCATTCATATGTCCGTTTTTTCACACACATACATTTCTAATGGAAATATCATTGCCTTAACTGTTCTGATCTTTCTACTTATAGAAATATCCTTACCTTTTATGATTTTTTTTTTCAGTTTTTTATTGCTTCTGCCCCCACTCCCAATAAGATTAATCTTTTTTTTTATTCTGTAGAACACTTTCCATTCTAGTTGTTGAGGCCAAGGAAATAAAACTAGTGCCTTTCCTTCTTTGCTGTTAGCTATGAGTTCTCTAAACTTGCTGACTGACATTATCTTTTCTTTAATATTTATTATTAATTCAAATTTTTCACTAAATATACATGTGAGCAATATGTGCCCTTTTTCTCACTCTCTTCCCTATTCTGAGCTGCTGTTTTTCTAAATTCAATTATTACAGTATCCTCTTGTTTATTGTCAGTTAACCCGGTGTCCTAACACCCCTTTATCCTTAATATAATCCACTATTCTGGCATGATTTCATATTCAAATGCCTTTCTGTAGTTTAAAGTTAAGCAAAGGGGAAACTTTGTTAAATTCTCCTGCTTGGTCTATTGTCCGCTTTATGTTGTCTATCTGATCTCATATCCTTCTGCCTTTTCTTAAACCTGCCTATTCATTTGGCATTTCTTTCTTTATATATGGCTCCATTCTTAATTAGAAGATCTTAATCAAGACTTACTTACGTTACTATTGCTAAAGTTACAACACTGAAGAGCAATTTTGCTTAAATTACCGTTTGATGTTGGAAAGATTTGAGATTTATCACATTAGATTGTCAAAGTGCTCATTTGGTTTTAATTAATTCTCTGACTTTGTATTGGATTTAATAAGGATTTTATGAGATAAGATTTAATGAAGGATTTTAAAATTAGGCTGAATAATTTCTTATATGAAACATGCTTTTGGTATTTTTTTATTTCTTGGTTTTCTATTTTCTTTTTTCTTCTCTTTTATATCCTTTTATGTGTGTGAATAAAACTAGTACATTTATTCTATCCAGATAATCCTGTATTTGCAAGTTCTTCTATTTTTCCAACTTTTGCATTCTAAATATCTATTAATAGTACAGGTAATCCTTGACTTCTGTCATTTGATAACTGTTCAAAGTTACAAAGTTACACAGAAATTCCCATAAATGCTTCTGGCCATTTTATCTTATTATGCTTTGTTTATTATGATTTAATATTGGTTTGACAGTTTCAATTTGATTTGTGATTTTAATGTTCCATATAACTATTGCATGTGTCCTTGTAAAAAATAGTCCTCTTTCAGTATCATGGCACCATCAGTGACAAGAGGTTCTTGTGGTTTGATTTGATCACATCATGCCATTCCAGGTCTCCTTGAGAAAGTTTAGTGTTCTTCCTCAATAACTCAAGCAGTGTTTTTCAATATGGTGCTCTTATCATATAACAACCAAATTTATAAATGTTTCAGTTATCCCAAAGGCATTTTTTTCAAGCGACAACTGGACTTTCCGGCTTCTTTTTGAAGACATTTCACTTCTCATCCAAGAAGCTTCTTCAGGTCTGGAGAGATGAGAAGTGAAACATCTTCAAAGAAACACCAAAAAGTCCAGTTGTCTCTTGAAAAAAGCACCTGAGACAACCATGACCTGGATGATTGAGAATCTCCATAGACATCTTTCAGTTATGTCTACACAATTTCTTGGCAACAATATAGAAAGGATTTGCCTTCTTCTGGCTTTAATTTTGAAATTCCTTCTTTTAAATGGCACTTTCCTCATGACTGCTCTGACTCTCATTGTGGATACCTTCACATTGACTTTTACCTTTTCAGTTTTTATCATCAAGGGAAGCCAGCAATTTCCATTCTAATCAGAATCACTCTTACAATCGCTGAAATTACTGAATCCTCCTATTCACTCTTATCAGCAATAGCAAAGCAGTATGAATCAGCCTAAGTTAGAAGTGTCAAACTCAAGGCCCAGGGGCCGGATCTGGCCTGTGTTGCCTCTGTCAGCAAAAACAGAGCTTGTGAGGTAAATCTCCTGAGCTCTGTTTGCACTGGCAGAGGGTTGCAGGGGGCCATTGCAGGCAAAAATGGAGCTCGGGACCCATTTTTGCTGGCAGAGCACTCGGGCCATCACAGGCACCCCCGACACGAGTAATGTTGAGCTGGCCATGGTCACTCTGGCCCCCCAAGGTCAAACACAACCCAAAAGCGGCCCTCAATTAAATTGGCCTAAGTGCTTATGAGCGAGAAGTTAGGATTCTAATATTCCTAGTTTTCAGATGTAAATGTAATGAGATACAATGCTGAATTATATGCATGCACAGTATTGGATTACCTCCTACAATAGAACTTGGCGTTATTAATTTGGTAAGAATCATAAAATGGAGAAGTGTGATGGTTTAGCACAGGTTTTGTGTGCTAAATCACATTTAGCCCAGGGGTGTCACATTGGCCACGCCAACCCCCGGTTTAGCAAAGGGGAAAAAAGTTACAATATCTCACGTGATGACAATGTGTCTGACACCCCTGCATTACGCAGTAGGGAAGTCACATTTGCTGTATATCCGAGATAGTTTTACACAACACGGAATTTTGAGAGCCAAAGGTTTCATGAAGCAGTAAGCGATTTCCCACCTTCACCACTTTTATTACACGGCCCACTACCAAGACATTTCTTTTATTAGAAATTATATATTTGAAGAGAAAATTCCCAGTGGGCAAAGGATTCTTATTTTGCTCTAAAAACAACCCCTGGGACAGGCCTGGTTAAAGCAAATTGTTTAACCTCTGATGATCCTGCAGATAGTACCCAAACTTCTTGGGATGTAAAAAAAAAGGTCCTTGTGCATAATCTTGTACAAGGTGAGCACTTCTGTTATAACTATTCAAACAGATTCCACAACGCTTGCATAGATAAACATCTACAGTTCAGGACTTCAGCAAACGCGGGGAGGCAGTGGAACTGGTTTTTCATGTTTGCATTAATTTTCAGAGTGAACTTTTACACCCAATAGGGGCATTGAATCTTACCATCTCTTCTGGACAGTACTATATCCTTGTGGGGATTAATGGAAAATTTTTCACTTTTTTATATTTTTTTATATTTATATTTTGTATTAGACACATCAGCTTTCTTATATCTATGCCATTGAAATATTTGTTTATTTAATACTCGGAAGAGAGTTCACAGCCTTTTTCACCACGAGAGATGGAGAGATTTTTTCACCAAAAAAGCAATTTCAGCAGCAAAACCTACATGTATAATATACATAAACTGCCCAGAGTTGCCTTACAGGGGAAATGGGCAGCATAAAATAAATAATAAAATAAATAAAGTACACCTGTGTTAGCCTCTTCTAGATGACAAGTTTCATAATAACTTAACAAGCACTACCATGGCAAAGACCCAGAATTATATAGCCAATGCTGCTTGTTCTTCCCTGACTTTACACTTCGGAGTAAGTTATAAACTTGATTTACAAACCAAAGTGGCTGAGCCAATATCAAATAAACCACATGATGGTTTAGCCAAAGATATGAATCTAACTTTTCTCAACTCTGGTTGTGAGATGAAAGCAGGATCTTGAATCAGCCTAGGAGAGCATTGCTTGGCTTGGCTTTCTACTGCCTTTCAAATTCAGCAGTTTATTAATTTATTTAGCTTATGGAATGAAGTGTGTGTGTGAGAGTGAGGGAGGGAGAGAGAGAGAGAGTGAATATGTGAACAATACGATATAGGAGATAACATATTCAAATAAAACCATAAATTAAGTATGGATTACGTCTGTGATAATATACCCTGGCCAATGTTCTGTCTTAACAGAACAGCTAAAAGTTTACACAGACCAAACTGAATATTGCATCCCTCATAGTCAAAACCTACAGAGGCAGCAATGCAGCAGCTAATGACAGAGGAATCACAATTCCTTATTACTGACAAGTGTCATGGTGTATTTATATAAATACATTTCTGTTTGTGCATCACAAATGGACACTGTGATGTCCTTAACCAGTGGAAAACATTTGCTTCGTCTTTTCCTATATCTTACACATTAGTTTAATAAACATGTTTAACTTCCAGCCCAAAGGAGCAGATAGAAAACAAAAGACCGACAGAGAGAAAATGGAAAAGCGAACTCCTCATGAGAAGGAAAAATACCAACCTTCATATGAAACGACAATACTTACAGAGGTAAAAGAAGAAATCTGTGAACAAAACACTTTGGCTAGGATTCAAGAAAGATGGTTGTTCATATGCTCACATATGGTGTATTAATAACCAAATACTAATTTAGATCAAATACTGGTAACATTATAAATCAGGCTTTCCCAGTCTAATGACCTTAGACACTGTTGAATTACAACACCCTTACACAGTAAGTATAGTTATTTTGAACATAACATGTTTGGAAAGGATGAACGCTCAATTAAACTAGAATTTAGGGGCTAAAGTAAACATACCAGTGTTATACAGCAAATAAAATAATGGCAATGACTGAAAAATAATAATGTCTCTCTAGTAATGAAGCTTGGCTCCTTGTGATTTTACAGGTGTATCCATATGGCTTTCTTAGCAACTATACACATTAATCTACCATTGTTACTTTCTGGAATGTTTTTTAAAAATTATTATTTCCCTAGTCTAGCCAAAAGCCCTGGGATTTGGGATTTCCTGGGATGTTCCATTCAAGTATTAAGCAAATCTGATTGTGTTTACCATTCCAGGATCAAGTAATAGTTGCAACACAGATAAGCAACTGAAGAGTATGCTCTTTCATACAGAGAAGGTTATTGTGCCGGCTATTAGCATCTCCTCAGGCCTGTTATGTGGTATATTCTATAGATGCATGGTAAACAATAATAATAGAAGAATCCCTAAAGTGGGCCATGTAGTCTCTGCATGCTCCATGTTGTTTTCAAGCAAGACTTCTGGCAGCCATTCATTCTGTGTTAGTACATCATTGCAGCACATTCCTAGGTCGTAAATCATTAATGCAACTGTTGTATTCATAAATGACAAAAGATCTTAACCTTTGAGTCACAATTTGGTTAAAATCTATACCTTAATGCATAAGAATAATACATTCAGCCCTTCCAACCAGTATAAGGATTGGGTGCAAAAAGATGATTTTTTCAAATATTCTAGTACAGGAGTGTCAAACTCAAGGCCCGGGGGCTACCCTGCTGTTTGCAAAGGACCGGCCCGCGGTGCCCCTGCCAGCGACAATGGAGAACTCCGTTTTCACTGGCAGAGGGTTGCAGGAAGCCACCGAAGGCGGAAAAAACGGAGCTCTTGGGCCACCAGGTGCCCTCTGACACAAGTGATGTCGAGCTGGCCACGCCCATCTTGGCCCACCCAAGGTCAAATACAACCCTGATGCGGCCCTCAATGAAATCGAGTTTGGCACCTCTGCTCTAGTATATAAATTTTTATGAAAATAAAAGAACAATTTTTCATAGTTTCTCTTGAGAAGCAGTCTTCCTTAAAAGCAACATGGAACACACAAAGACTGCACAGCCAAGTTTAGGGATTCCTTTTGAAAAAGTTCAGTTGTACCTTTAACCTCAAAATAAGCTTTGTTTGCTGTAGCATTTCCTAAAGGAAAGCTATAAATTAGAGCTTGTGTCTCTAACTTAGAATGAACAAAATGATTCAAACAAATGTATAGTTTTCCTCAGATAAATCGGATGTGCCTTTTTTTTTCTTTATTGAGAGCTGGGAAAGCCATAGAAGCAAAGGACGGGGAAGGCAGGATCCATTCTTATTCATCGCTAGAAAATAAGTGACAGAAACATTGTAGAATATTCACATTAGAAGGGTATTTTTTTTTCTTCCAGTGCTCTCCATGGCCTGAAATCACATATGTCAACAATGTGCCATCACCTGGCTTTAGCAGCTCTCACAGCAGTTTCTCTATCAGTGAAGGGTAAGTATATGCCTTTTGTCTGTGTATATTTTTTCAAAGGCCTTTCTAGTTATTAGTTTCTTTACCCTAGGGCAGAGGTGTCAAACTCAAGGCCCGCAGGCCGAATTTAACCTGCAGGGTGTTTAGATCTGGCCCACAGGGCCACCCTGGAAATAGTGAGGGACTGGCCCTCAGTGCCTCTGCTAGCGAAAACTGGTTCCCAAGCTCCGTTTCCAGGTGTGACGACCTCCTGCAACCTACTGCCAGCAAAAACGGAGCTTGGGAAGGCCACATGTGGCCTTGCCGAGCATCGTTTTCCCTGGCAGAGGGTTGCAGGAGGCCATCACAGCCAGAAATGGAGCTCAGGAACCAGTTTTCACTGACAGAGCATTCAGGCTGCCACACGGCCCCCCGACACGAGTCACATTGAGCTGACCATACCCACCCAATCCCCTGAGGTCAAACGCAACCCTGAATAAAATCGCGTTTGACACCCCTGCCCTAGGGGGATAGTAATTTCTTGTGGCCCTGATCATCTTCTCATGCCTTTTCATTAGTCCCTTCCTCCTCCCCTCACCCCCCCCCCCAAAAAAAAAGCATAGGGCAAAAGAGTGAATGTTCAAGAGAATGGATATTTTTCACCTAGAAAAAACATATTTGTGGGGAGAAGGTATAACTGACTTGCAGGAATAGAGGCACTGCTGAAATTAATCTGTTCCTCATTATTAAAATTATTTTCCCAGATGTCTCCTCAGGCAGCTTGACATATATAAATCAGGTAGAAGACGAGGGGGGTATTAATCTTGAGCAGCAGTAGCAAACAAAACAGCTTTTTATTCTGTCTTTATATAAAAATAGAAGAAAGGAAAATGGTTGCACTTTCTGCTTTTGAGCAAAAGTCTAGCTTCTTGTTGGCTGAAGGTTTTTGAGCCAAGACTTAATGGCTATTCAGGGATCTTCCACTTAAGATTTCCTGCATCCAGCAGGGAGTTGGACTAAATAGCCTGAAAGATCTACTTCAAAACCAAAAGACAAAAAAAAAAAAAGTGAAGTATTACATTCACACTACCTTTAATGCTCGTATAGGCTACCGTTACTTTCCATCTTAATAACTGTTATTAAGATTAATTCTGATAAAAGCTTGAACCTCAGTGATGCTTAAAGGAAAGGCCATGGGTAGATCACGGTTTTTTTAAGTTGCTCTTTTTAACTATGATTCTGTTAAACGCCTGTCACTCTTTTGGCAGGATATGGAATATTTAAATAAGAAGAGAAAAGCAAAATTCAGGTGCCTTTTCTGTTTTGTTTTTCTAAAACTAGGAACGGGTCTCCAAACCACCAACCTGAACCTCCAGCTCCAATTACAGATGTACGTTTTAATACACATTTCCCGCATTTCTTTCTCTTCTCTTACCCCACTGCTGACTACAGGTGGGCATGGGATGGTCTGATCTAGCTGACCAAAGGGTTCTTTCCCCTGAATTATCTGTTCCTGATGCAAAATGCTGCAACTGATTCACAGTGAGTCTTGCCATCAAGGTGGACAAATGATTTACTACCCTGAGGTTACCATGGAGACCACCCGCCATTCCTACATGGGTAGAGCCAAAACATGGGAAGATTTAATGGGAAAATGGATGCCTTAAACTAGTGTTTCTCAACCTTGGTGACTTTAAGATGTTTGGACTTCAATTCCCAGAATTCCCCAGCCAGCAAAGCTGGCTAGAGAATTCTAGGAGTTGAAGTCCAAACATCTTAAAGTCACCAAGGTTGAGACACACTGCCTTTAAACTGTGCTGGTGCTCATGACACCTGTTTTGCCTCTTTATAAACTCCTGAACCTCCTTCCTGGAATAGATCCTCCTCCCCCTCCAACTTGCTATTCAAACTGGCCAATAAAAATTGCAAATTGGGTGTTACTCCAAGGCTTCAAACGTAGCAAAAATACTGCAGGTTTAGTTGGAGGCTTCAGTTTACATTTGGAGGTGCTGGGAGAAAATAGCATATGAATTCCCAGTTTCAAAATGTAAATGTTTTTAATAGCGATCTAGTTCTGTAATCAATCTGCATTCTTCTAGAGAAGATTGAGTGGAGAATGAATTGAGTTTCCTTTTTTGCCTCAGAATCTCTTGCCAACATCCACACCTCAGGAAGCTCAGCAGTGGCTGCACCGGAATCGCTTCTCCGCTTTCTCACGGCTTTTCACAAACTTCTCAGGTAAAACCAAACCTTTTTTTCCCCCTCTCTTTGATAGGAGAGGCCTTCCGAATTTGCATCCTTTAATTTCCCTGCCACCCACTTTCTCTTAACCGTCTCCCTTCGTGACATCCTCTCTGAATTCCTTTCTACACTTCTTCAGGCTACTAATGCATCCGAATAGTTCTCTACCTTGAGGATTATCCCACCTTTCCTGTGAAAATGACACAGAAGCACCATTTTGTAACTCGGTCTACTTTTGGTTATCGCAGTCCAAATGAGTTCTGAGCAGATGCTGTTAAAATGATTGGAGGGAGAAGGTTTAAAGAAAACCTTAATAACCCCCACCACTTATTCTCCTCAGATTTTTTTTTTTAAAAATATGTCCTATCTCTTCATATCTGAAACAGGCAAAGGACCCTGGGTCTCTTCTCTTTCATCTCCATGCCAAGAAAGCAGTGATAGATCATTTATGACCTGGGTAATAATCTCCCTCTTGCATATCATGTGTCTTTTTACTTAATATTCAGATGCACTGGGCTCTGAAGCAGAAATCCTTTTTCTAGATCAGGATGTTGTTTTCTTGCTGTAGATAATGAAGAACTGAAATAGGAATATTGCTGGAGGGGGGCAGGGGACCCACATTTTTCATGGGGCTGGGGAAGTGATTGGCAGGGCTTTAAAACAAAAACTCAGTACATTCATTTTGACCTTTGTTTGAGTGGCAAAGCAATGGCTAAATGAATTGAGAAAAGCAAGCAATTGTTGGAAATAAAGGGAACAAAAATGAGATTGGCCCCGTGGGATGTTAAGTTGCCCCCCATTAATGGAGAAAATTGGATGAAATAATATGTTAACGCTGGGTTAAAACTTTTTAAAATTGCTTTCATCTTATGCGCCGATTGGGCCCTATCCTTGAGAAGGAGGCCCTTCAGATAGTCAGTCGTGCCCTGGTTTCCTCAGATTGACTTATTGCAATGCTCTCTACACAGGGCTGCCCTTAAAGACCACACAAAAGCTGCATCTGGCTCAGAATGCAGTGGTGTGAGCAGTAATGGATGCGCCTCAGTGTGTCCATGTATTACTGTTTCTGTGCGAGCTGCATTGGCTGCTAGTTGGTTTCTGAGTGCAATTCAAGGCGCTGGTTATTACCTATAAAGCCCTCTATGACATAGAGCCTGGATATCAAAGAGTGCTTGTCTCTGATCATTTCTTCAAACCCAGTATTTTCCAGCAGAGGGTGCACTCTATGTCCCCTCCACTATTTATTAAATTTATATGCCGCCTATCTGACTAGCCAAATAGATATTAGCATCCTGTGTGACCATTTCTGTTGTAGCTTTCACTCTCTGAAAAATCACCCTTCCAGAATTCTGGCAAACTTTGAAAATTTGACTTTGGTCCCAGGCCTGGGGTTATTTATTTATTTATTAATTTATTTATTTATTTATTTATTTATTTATATACCGCCCCTCTCCCGCAGGACTCGGGGCGGTTCACAGCCGATAAAAATAACATCAATACAATATAAGTT
>JAEANM010008295.1:0-17104 GCA_017656035.1 Myanophis thanlyinensis | reverse complement strand
AAAACAAAACAAAACAAAACAAAGCTTATAGGGTTTGACTATTCTTCCTTGGATGATATAATCATGTTGCATGTAACTTTGGAGGCATTATACTATAGCATAATATGATATGTTAAGCAAGCCTGTAGACAGAAATATTCAGTTTAGTTCATTTATATATGATTAACTGTGTTAAGCCATTCCAAAAATCCAGAAAAAAAGATAATCACAAAAGGAAAAAAAGAGAAAAATAGGACAGAAGACAAAGAAGCAAATATTAAATATGTATAAAAAACATTGTGGAAAAATTTTCTAATGACATATTCTTTCTTCATTTATATTTATGTTCCCAATTGCTAACTATTCTAGATTTTTATACTTTACACTGAACATTAAGGAACATTGCTAGTTTTTAGTTAAGCCCTTTCATTTGTTGATTTTAATAGGTTCATAATTTTTCCCCTAGAAATCATATTCCCAATGTCTAAATTTGCCTTGCTTTGTAATGTGTGCTATATGTTAGGGAATCCTCTGTTTAAATTTGGTTAAACACCTGCTAGGCATATATACTGATAAATTTGCCCTTGCTGCAGACTTTCCAGTATTGGTCTGCCAATCTGATATTGTCAGCAAGATTTCTCTTTTCCAATGTTGTGCTAAATTTGTTCTTGCAGCTGTCAGCATATGGTTTAGAAAAACATTGCTTTAATGCAGTGTTCTCCATGCTGGGTATTCTGCAGATAAACTTCAATTCATCAGAAATAATCATTAGGAAACTGGATAATTATGTGAGTTGAAAAATGTCCAATGTGGACAGTGATGTAGACTGGTTATTAATGCAGCCCTGCACTGGTATAATGATGTCTTTCTTCACTTGGAGTGATCAGCCACTTAGGTTGCTCTCTTTTTAAAATATATTTTATTAAATTTCAATAAAAAAAATATAAAAACTAAATTTCAGTTCATTGATAATATGAATTTGTTGAAATACACAGGGAAGATAACACTTGAGTGCTTCACTGGACTTTTAAATGAAGTCAAAATTCTACATTTTATATAGTAACTACCTAGAAAGTCTTGTCCTTTTTATATCTGTTGTAATTGTTTTTGTCCTTCGGTTAACCACAGAATCTTGAGTGTGAAACCATACAAAACCATAAAAAATTGTGTGTGTTGGTAGTTGAGGCGTCTGCCAATCTTATGCCATGCCCTTTTTCTTCTCAGTGGAAATTCTCTATGGCATAATTGGTTCCTGCACATTTCTACCGCCCACCCCCTCCTGAAGAGCTCACTGTTTAGTTTCCTATTTACCTGTTCGGTGTATCACAGGCCATCTGTGCAAGTAACAGTTCATGCTGGAATGAAAACAAAATAAAAAGGGAATTTGACAGGCTTCAAAATTATCAGCGGGACATAACAGAGAAGAATGGAAAGAAATAAGGAAGGCAAGACAATTTTTGAAATGATAATAGCTATATAACAAAATCAAAAAATAATCAATTGTCCTTATCACTGTGAGCTGAAACAACTATGTTTTTCCTTTGAACTCTATGAGGAGATGGGTTTGACATGTACAACAAATTTAGATGGCAGAATTCTGACTAAGAGGAATGGATGTTCGATCACAAGCAAAATGTTCTCCTTCAAAAATCTCTTCCTTGTAGGAAGAAAGCTAGCTATGCAGGAAAAGGATGGGGTAAAATTAACTTTTATCGCCCAAAACTACTTAGAGCCAGATTATCAGGACTTCCTCCTGACATACATTTCTACTATCCCTAAGATCTTCACAACATCTTTCTTTAAGTTCTCCTATTTAAGATGGGATAACAGCACCAGAGAAGATCCTTTTGGTTGACCTTGATCTAGATAAGGGCTGTAGTAAAGGACAAGCAGTTTATAAAATAATTATTTATGCAAAGGGTCAGAGACATTCAGTTGTGCTCACTGGATGCACTGACACATCTGATTTTACTTGCTGTCCTTGTATCCATGCACAAGGTCATGATTCTGATCCAGAGTGGTATCTCCACTCTAGGAAGGAGAGGAATTTGATGGAAACTCTTTTTGTGGTGGATGGGTGGGTGGGTCGGAATTTGTATTCAAAGTCTAAACTATCCCACTAAAGCAGTGATTCTTAGACTGGGAGTAATTATCCCCAAGGAACCAAGGGGGTAATTTGGGCTTATCCTGGGGATAATAGAACAATTTGTAATTGCTTGTTTGTGACTCCAGGTTCCAGTTTGAGACTGCTGCTGCCAAGATGCTTGTGTAAAACAACAGAGTCTGGGTTTTTTTTGTGGGCGTAATGACAGTATTTGGGAAAAGGGAGAATTGAATCAGTTTAAGAAGCACTACTGTGCTAAAGTAACATGGACATCAATCATCTTTAGTCTATTACAAGTTTATCTTGTTTTAATTTGCAAATCTTCACTCACACTTACTTGGATAACCTCAGGGCACTGAACTGACTGAGATTCTCTAACTTTAATAATGTGGCAGCATAATATACTATCATTCTCAGGCTCAATTTTGTCCAGATACCAAAAGTTCCGGCAGGTATCTGTTGCTATACCTTTGCATCTGGACTTACATAAGTAACTGTTACTCTGCAGACTGGTTGCTATTATGATTTGATTTACTGGAGGGTCACAATACAATATGCTTCCTAAGCGTTCTGAGTAAAACATAAATTTATCAAGACGTAATCTATATTCTGACTGGTTAAAATTCTTCATCCTCTTTGTTAGTCTTTTTTAGTTTTAGATTCTTTTACCACCATCAATTATATGTATTTTGATTTTTGAAAGCAGCAGTTTGTTCCAAACCATTCAGTTCATTCTTGAGCTCCAGTTTTAAATCCTATAATCTTTTAACACTTAAACTTGAATTTTCCTTTTCCTCTAACAACTCAACAATATTAATTATTGTTATTTTATATTTTTTCATAAATGTAATTCTATGGATCTCTGCACATTCATCATAGCTGTTGTAGAAAAAAGAGTGTATTAGTATGCTGTGTTATACAGAAGCAACAACACAGAGAAGAAGTAACATTTCTTTTGGTTTTGGATAATGTGTGAATGCCTATTAAGGTTCATTAAGGTTCCCAGGATATATTAAATAACTTATTTAATATAAAATAAGTTTTATATATACAACATCTGGATTAGATAAAGCTTTTGCTGTTAAAGGGCATAATGAGCACAGAGCTGCATTAAAAACATTTTCTCCACCTCTTCAAATATACTTCCTCTTATTCCTGAACCTGAGCTATTTTCATAGACTACCAATTATTATTGCTAGTGAGATAACACATGATGGAGTAAAATCCCAAAGTATTGCAAGAAGAAAGCTGCTATGATATGAAGGTTTTTAAAAAATGTAAAAGTTTTCCCTGTCCTGTTGTGTCCAACTCTCGGTTACAAAGTGTTTATCTCTGTTTCATAGTGGAGGGAGCCAGTGTTGTCTGAAGACTCTACTATGGTCATGTGGCTGACATGATTATACACTGAAGTGCACAGAACTTTTACTTTCCCGCATCAACAAGCCCAGCATCTCAATCACTGCACCCCTCTCTAGCAGAGGTGAAATTCAGCAGGTTCTAGCAGGTTCGCTAGAACCGGTAGTAAATTTTCTAAGCGGTTTGGAAAACTGGTTGTTAGAAGAAATCTCATTTTGTTTATTTTCCACTTTACAGGGTTAATCCTGTAAGGAAGGTGGGAAAAAAACAATTTGGTGTTGTTTCTAGCCTAATCTTTATTGTCCTGTTTACAGAAATGGGCCACCCAGTCACATGACCCACCAAGCCATGCCCACAGAACCAGTAGTAAAAAAAATTGACTTCCACCATTGCCCTCTAGAACATTTCTTAAACCATTTATGATAAATGATGAAGATCATAAGATCTCATGCAAGAACCGTCAGAACCTTCTGAAATTTCTTATCAGATTTTGGCAAATCTGTCACATTAAAAACAAAAGGTTGTTATGTGCTTGCATATGTACAAGCTAAAGCTCAAATCTAGCACAAATGCAGTTCAAAATTAAATTCGAAACTATTTTAAAGAATGTAATGAAAGATGAAAAAACTGTAAAGGAATTATTTGGGCTACTTGATTTAATAGCTCACATGACTGAGTTGAAGCAAAATCACTTTATCCCTGAGACAAGAGAAGTCATGAAAAGAAACCAAGGATTTTTGTGGGGAAATTTATGTGGTCTCACAGAGCTCAAGATCTTGTAGGAAATGTCTTTGAAATAAAATTTTATAAATCACTAGTGCCTAAAAAAAATTGCCTGCAGATGTTCTAAACTGCCCCTTTGGTAACAATTGCCAAAAAGGTAAACCAAAAGTGGAATACAGTAGATGTAAAATGAAAATCTGTAAGAATGATCAGTTTTATGAGTCTTGAACGGAAACATGCTTTTCTTTTTCTTCCTGCTTCCTGTTTTATAAAATGAATATAAAATGATGTATGCTCCATTGAAATTACTGTAAGCTGTTCATTGGAATGCAATAATGAATAAGTCCCACAGTATGCAAAAGCTAGGGCCCAAAGGCAGGTTCAACCTATCTTTTCTTGAAAAATCCATAGATTATATATACAAAGAAATATATGAAATATATAAAAAATAGACAGAATTATCACCCAGCTGTCATGTTGACTTTTTAACACCTTCTGGACAGTCCTGGTGAGGTCATACAGTTGAACAGCTTTCCATCTAATGTAATAAAAGCATCCCTAAGATCTTTGTTAATTTGGCCCTCTTTTTAAACCTGCCTAAAGGGGGAGAATGAAAAAGATGAGTTAAGAAAACAAACAAATGTACAAAAAGATTGGCCATGCGGGTATCAGGAAGGTAAAGTATCTACATCTCCACTTTTCTTTATGGCTGTCCCACTGTTTGTTTTGGCTTTGCCGAAGATATATAAAATCTAAATCATGCTCTTGACAGAAAAGAAGCTGCCATCTTCTTAGAAAAAAAGAGTCTAAGTGTTAGAGATAGGACTGGGCTTCGAGTTCAGTCATACTCTTTTGAAATCACACAATGATTTAAAACCAGTCTTGAAAATGGCTCAGAAATCCAGCGTTAAAAAAGAATGATTTTTTTAATACTATTTAATAATTACTATTTTGTAATACTATGTAATAAATTTTGTAAAACTATTACATGGTCAAAAATCACTGTTAAACAGAATTGGGAAACTTTAGAACCAGATACTCAAGCAGCATCTTAAAGGCTGGACAAATTTTAAAAGGCAATTTTAAATTGGCCATTCCTAATTAATGATGGTAGAACAAGACAGAGAAAGATCTATTGTTACAGATTTCAGGCATATTCAGAAGCGAAACATGACTCTTGTGATAACAGAATTACAGAGTTTGAATGGACCTTGGAGATTTTCTAGTCCAAGCCCCTTTTCGGACTCTATACCAGTTCATAAAAGTGGTTGTCCAATCTCGTTTGAAAAATGATTGAACACCCACAACTTCTGATGGAAAACCTTTCCACTGATTAAGTGTTCTGTCAAGAAAGTTCTCCTTGATTATTTTCCATCCATTGCTTCTTGTTCTGCCTTCAGGTATACAGTGATATACAATTCTAAATCACAACAGACAGATAAATTTTAAATTGTGATTTAATTTTCATTTTTCATGAAAGCATACATATCACTTATGATTTCCCACCCTACACCAGATTTCCAGGCAGATCCAAGAAATTGTTTTCAAGAAACATACAGAAAGAAAAATAATCGTTAACCAATTCAAAGAACCAAGTATGAGAAAAAAATGGTTAAAATTGGCTTAAATAAAAATTATTATGCATTTGAATCACTTAAACTTTTATAGACTTTCGCTAAATTAATTTTAAGACAATTAACAGAAGAAAGAAAAGCATTTTAATTGTTTTGTGCAAACGATGCAAAAAAGACAAATGTTTCCTTTGTACTGATGGAGATGTATGGTTTCTTGTACATCTGGAATCAAAACTTTCCTGAAGAAATTATTCACCAGGCATAAGTGAGTGATGAAATAGCATGATGTAAAGTCTTAATCAAATTGATGAAGCATATGTACATGACAGTGAAGCTATGCAACAGGAATCGAGATCAGTTGAAGGATTAGAAAACATGGGTTGGGAAACCACATGTGAATGAATACTGCCTTCAGCAGATTTCCTCCTCTCCAGATGTTGGGTTTACAGCTCTTAATATTCTGGAAGTTGTGGACTGGCACATCTGGAGGACACATAGAGAAGCTGTCTTTGAACATCCAAATAAAAGGCATTTATTTTTCTGATAGAATGTCTTTCTAAGAGCGATTGAATTTATCTGTCATACAAAAGAAGAGAAAGACAGATAAAATAAAATGTTTCTGGAATTCATTCAATCCTTCTACTGTATTTGTACTGTAAAAAAAGAATGTAATGTTGAGAGAGTGGAGAGACATAGATAGCATAATGATCATATAGTTTTCCAATATCTACAAGCTATTTGCTAATGACTGAGCCATGTACTGTAATGACAATTAATTACAATAATATAAATACCTTATAAAAGTTATTTTAATGTCTTTGTTTTTTAATAAAGGTACTTAGAACAAAGAACCAATTTCAAGATCAGTGATCCAGTGGTGGGATTCAAATTTCTTTACTACCGGTTCTGTGGGCATGGCTTGGTGGACGTGGCTGGAGGGTCATGTGACTAGGTGGCAGATTCTGTAAGCAGGCAATAAAGATTAGGCTAGAAACAACACCAGAATATTTTTTCCTGCCTTCCTTACAGTATTAACCCTGTAAAGTGGAAAAAAACAAAAGGAGATTTCTTCTAACAACTGGTTCTCCGAACTGTTTAGAAAATTTAGTACCGGTTCTAGCGAACCTGCTAGAACCTGTTGAATTTTACCTTTACACCGATCCCACAATAAGATTAGAAAGGAACAAGGAAGGCTCAGATGAGGCCAGGAAAACATTGGCTGTGCTTTCATTTCCTTATTTTTTGTTTGTTTACTTTATTGTCATTTCACCTCATACAATGAAATTAAATGCCATCTTCAGTGTACATTATAACCACAAAATAAAACACAGACATGTATAGAATTGTATAGAATGTGAAGAACACATCCTTCACATTCTATATAATTGAAAACTTCTCATTTTGCATTAATATTGCATTATACAGTAGAATTCAATATAGTTACTGCTCTAGGATAGAAGCTGTTTTTAAGCTTATTTGTCCTTGTTTTTATTATTCTGAACCATCTGCCAGATGGTAATAGTGCAAAAAAAGAGGGCCCAGAGTGAGATGGATCTTTAAGGATGTTTTGAACTTTCTTAAAAGTGCACTATACATAATGTACAATAGAACACTAGCAATATTATATAGTAAGGGGGCAACTTAACTACCATTTTTCTAATTTCTTAGGAAAAAAATCAGAATACTTTAATTTGTAATGAAAATAGATTTTAGTGGCCTATTAGTCCTAGTATAGTTGAATTGTCTAGTATAGTTGAAAGCTAGACTATATTTTGTTTTACTTTGTACCATTTCACTTTTATGCTAGGTACATTGAAATGTGCAATTTGGCGGACTGGCATTAGGATCATATTTGGAATAGAATTCACAGTGTTAGGACAAAAAATGAAAATGTATGTAATTCCTCTGGTATATATAGGTTATCAGCATACAAGTTTAATAATAAATAATAAAAATAAAATAAAATTCAGTTAATAAATGTCTTCATGTATTATAGACCTTTTTATTTTATCAAATGAAAAATTACAATTTGATAACAGTTTTGTGAGAGCTTTGCAGAGCAAGATTGAGAATTTAGATGCCTGTACCCTGCTGTGTACCAGCCTATCCAATCTAGCAGTGTCAAAATAAATTGAGATTTTAATTCCTAAATAGAAAGTGAGAATTTTGAGAGTTGTAGTCTCAACACATTTGCAATTTACAGGTTAAAGAAAACTATAAATGTAAATATTTGTTTACATTCTGCAGCTCCTTTTATCCCTCTTGCAACTTAATGGTATCCTGATTTAGCTGCAGCTTCCATAACATCAAGAAATGAATATTTATCTTGGATTATTCCCCTGTAAACTATTGGAGAGCCATTTTGAACTCCTTTTCATTTGGACTCTTGGCTGCTTCACAAAATTACACATAAAGCATAGGCCTATATTTATTTTCCAAATCTTTACACTTTAGTAAATGTCATTCAATCAACATTTGAATGATAGCTATTCAAAAGGAACTGGTGCAAACTAATTAATAGGTAATCCCCAATTCAGAGTGTGGGAAATTAGGTTGAAAATAGCTATTGATTCTTCTAATCCACCCTTGCTTTTTTTTTTAAAGAGCAGACTTTCTTCCATACCTTGAAGCATTTTCTTGTTCGTAGTTTTACCTTTGTAAGAGAGCTTCATTTCCTAATTATAGTTTTGGTAAATAAATAAATCTTCAACTAATATCCAACCTAATCCTTTGGCTACCCTTTTTTCTTCATTCACTTCCTGGTACCATTGAAATCTTATGCATCAGACAATGGTACTTACAGAAGTTTTTTCTCCCATTGATTTACCTTGCTAAAATGAGTGATTTAGTCTGGCAGAAATATGAAGATTAGATTTCCCAAAGCTCTTAATACAAAAGGTTCTCCAATGTAATTAACAAGCTATATAGATATAATTGAAGTTAAACGTATTGATATTTCAAAATTGCATTTTCCACATTCCAGATTCACAAGCCTGTTCACACATTATGCATGTTTCTGACAGAGGGCAACTATATTTTGCTGGCTAAAGATATGACCAATTATAGCTCCTTGATTATTGAACTTCTGTGAAGCAGTAAATTGCCAACAGATTTCCACTTTTATATCTTGAACCAAACTTGATGTAAGTAGCTTGTGCATCCAAAGTTACCTATTATTATCAGTTTCACCACCTACTACACAGGAAAATATCTTAGAAAATAGTTTTCAGGACTCCAAATGAGTCGCAACACTACATATGGCAGATTGTCATGAGCAGCTCCATTATCACTGTAAACACTTCTGGATATGCATATGCACACTTTTTTTTTTAAAATTAGTTTTGCATTATGCTCCACAAGTAAAAAATTACACTTTCATCAGATAAAATCCAGAGGTTGAGATGAGCGATGGAATAAATTAGATTTTGCCTCCATTAGCATGGTTAGTACTAATGTCTACAAATATCTACAGAGGTCAATTTGGAGATGCTAAGTAAGATGAAAATAATAGAAAAATATTTTGCTTGTTTCAATGACAGGAAAACTATTCAAATGATATCGTAGATTAAGACAGGGAGAATTTAAATCTCCAGTAAACCAGTAAGCTCAGAGGCTGGCTTTGAATCTGTCACCACCTCTCACCTTAGCATTTCCCAGAGGATTATTGTGGAAATAAGCTGGAAAGGAAGAGAATTTGGATGGTAATAATCTTTAAGTATCTGGAGCAGGAAAAGGAATGAGTGGAGAAAGGTGTCAGGACTGTTGTGTGACAGAAAAGTGTCACCAAGAATCAAAGGAACGGTGTACAAGACAGTAATGAGACCAGCTATGCTGTGTGGGTTAGAGACTGTAGCAGTGAGGAAAAGACAAGAGGAAGAGATGGAGGTAGCAGAGATGAGGATGTTGAGGTTCACTTTAGGAGTGACCAGGATGGACAAGATTAGGAATGAGCACATCAGAGGGACAGCTCAATTCTGCTGTTTTGGTGACAAGGTCAGAAGGGCCAGATTGAGATGGTTTGGACATGTGCAGAGGAAGAAGAGAGGTTATATTGGTAGAAGGATGTTGGAGATGGAGCTGCCAGGCAAGAGGTCAAGAGGGAGGCCAAAGAGGAAATATATGGATGTGTTAAAAGAGGACATGAACTTAATTAGGAGAGTAGAGGATACCGAGGATAGAATTAGATAAAAAAGATGATTCGCTATGGCGACCTCTAATGGGAACAGCTGAAAGAAGACGATCTGGAGAAGGAAAGGGGAATATTTTTCAGTTAAGCACTGCCTGTTCTTTTTTGAAGAGTAATATCATCTTTATATCATCATTACATGTGAAAAGGGAAACATTTCTTGCTATTCTGCTTCTGCTAAAACCATCTGAAGTCTCAACATATATTATTTAGCTTTTTGCCATAAATAGGTAGAATGCTATTTTATGCTTCAATGGTCCCTGTACATTTCAGTGGAATACCTAGGGTAATTCTGGAAGCAGCACAATGGAGACTACATGTGATCCATAGATGTGGAAAGTCCTTCCCCACCTTAGACAATAGTCATAATAAATAGCAATTACTTTTTTGACTTAGAAAAAACGTTTCTGAGAATTTGCCCTGATAAGAACAAGGTTGCTTTCTCAAGATGTGTATGTGTGCATGTATATATAGATTTATATTCACACAGTTGTTTTCAATTATGCTAAGAAATTTGATGTATGTTATCATAAGACATTAATGCAAGTTCAGTGCAGAGTATCTGTCTAATCTTTCAATAGTATTTTGTTCATAACAAAACATCTCTTCATTAAAGTGATTCCCAGAAGTATACAGGCTCCATGTAATGAACTGAAAAGCCTGCATTATACATTGAGTTAGTGCTTCCATTATTAATAGGCCCTTCTCATGCCCTCAGCAGTTGATTGAAATCTAGAAGCCTGTGACAATTAGATGACTTTAAATTGCCTTAGTTAGTATCATTATTTTAACAAGCACAAATGTGAGGGTATCTCAAAGCAGCAGCAGATCAGCAAAACAGGTGCCAAAACAGTCCCATTAATATCAATAAGATTGAAATGAAGCTAAATCTAAATATAAGCTTCATGTATACAGCTTTATGGTATGGTGTCAGTCCTAAAATACATATATAGTCTTAGGCTAAATTCATGTGGATTCAGCCTTATTTAGAGTTCTTTGAATGAAATTGAGTTGTGCCTTTAGCAGAGCTACCAATCACTTTGTAGTCAGCTACTTGGAGAGAAAGATGTCAGAAAAAAGATGGAGTATTAGATAGTTAATAATCAACTCCAACTTGTTAGGCTATCTCTATCCTCTGTTTGCTTGCTTTAATCCTACGATGTGGTCTTCAATAGGTTACTCATGGAATGTGGCCCTTGCTACAAACATTTGTGCCTATGTAATATATAAATACATGATTCACATTTTTAACGTTCACAAGTATAAAATCAGGAATATAAAACAAAAATATGTAGAGAACGTTTTGCTATTGCAGCAGCTGTCATGTATTTTATATCTGAAAAGAAACTTCCTGATACTTTAAAGGTGAAACAAAGATTCTCACTGTTAGTACAGAAAACATGTATATTGCATTGAACGCCGATGCACACACCCTTATACCTTTGTCACCATTGATGGGATCTCATAATATGTCTCTCCACATAGCTGAAATCTGAGAGGCTGCAGGAGAATTCATCTCTCCAACAGCCTTGTGACAAAAGCTCTCTGTCTCAGATTTCATTATTATCCTTCGAGGTGCTGCTGCCCTTCACTTCCTTCTAACTTAGAAACAAGCAGGTCAACCCAGATATTTATGAAAGCAACAGAGGGAAGATCATGAGGTGGAGGGGAAGGGAGTAACAATTTGGCACTGTATAAAGAAGGTTTTATGTAGGAACACAGGAATCTGCCATACGCTGACTCAAATTCCTGGCTTGTGTATAGCATGGAGGAGGAAAGGGGTGTTTGGGAGATTTAGTGATCTAAATGGTCCCCTCCTATGTCTATTATAACAGTTGCCTTCCCGACACTGCAATCTTTCTACAGTAAAACCAAAGTTTGGGCCATAATCAGGTTCTTTTCTCTCTTAAAGTCCAGAAGTGTCCTTTTTGCTCTGTTTTTCATTGTACAGTTGTCCCCAGTGTTTTCAGTTCTTCTGTCCTTTCATATTTCAAATGAATTTCGAAATAAGACACTATATAGAAATCTTTTCACAGAAATTTTCAGACTAGAAAAAAAGGGTGGGTTGAAGGTCTTCAAAGTGAGGAAAAGAAAAATATCTGAAAATTAAACTTTCCACAATTCAGACTATATGTGTTCATGTGTATACCACCATTCAATTAAGTGTTTAAGAATAAAATCTCAACTAAGTTATATAAGAAATTCTGTAAAAGTTTATTCTAATACCTGCAGTTCCATAGACATTTATGTCCTTGCTACTGTGGTTCTGAAGAAAATAACAATAAGACATTGTCTTTAAGTAAATAATTTGAAAAAAAATGGTTGAAAATGATCAGTATTATTTGTACAAAGGAGGAGCTTCAGATTGGTATATAAATTTATAGACAATTTATTTGGATTTGGGTAGGAAAATGTACTGCTATTCATCAAATATGGTACTACTTTGCTGGTAAGTCAATTTGAGATATGACATTTATTGTCACAAAGCCTCAAAACATCATTTTGAGGTTGATATGCAGTTATCACAAGTAATATAGTACTATGTCAAACATGTTTATCTGGCAGTTATTTAATTGGTATAACTGATCATAAAATGGGCATAGTGCTGCTTATATGCATGTAAATTATAAAGGCAACAGGTATTGTGAGCTGAGAGCTGTAAGACAGAGAAGCCTTTAAAGCTGCTTTAGAGGTTGCTATGGTGATCTGTTTCTGTCTGTGTTCTCAGGAAAGAATTTTTCAGTTTGTAGTTTGAATCTGTTTCTGATAGTGCCCTCAATAGTGAAGAAGAAAGAAAAGACTCAGAAAGTCTTCTGGATCAATGTTTTTGTCTGAGCTTGAGCAGAAAGATTAAGGAAGGAGAGTGTTAGACTTCTGGAGAACCTTAAAGTGACCATGTCCTGCTGCCATATGTTTACATCAGTAGCAACAAATTTAATGCAGGGAAACAATCAGCAAACAGGCTAGCCATTGTCCAGCCCTTTACCATTCCTCAGTTACAAACCATAGCTGCTTTGGATTGCTTTTTAGGGAAAAATAATTGGTATTTCCCACAATTTATTTGCTATTTAAGTCTGCCAGAACTGGTGTGTGTGTGTGTGTGTGTTCGCATGTATGTATATATGTGTGTATATAAATCTTATTATGCTGGACCAATCTTAAGAAAAGTTTTGCACTCTTCTGTAAACAATAGAATTCCCTATGCTACTAGGCTTAAAATTCTTGGTTTGGATAACTTAGAACTGAGCCACTTGCACTCAGAACCTAGATATTGCATATAAAATTATATGCAGTAATGTTTTACTTGCAAATGACTTTTTTTGTTTTAATTGCAATACTACGCACGCTAACAACCGCTTTAAACTTAATGTAAATTGTTCCAAACTTGACTGCAAAAAATATGACTTTTGTAAATAGAATTGTCAAAGTCTAGAATTGTCTACCTGCTTCAGTTGTATCTGCTACAAATTCTCATAGTTTCAGTCGCAAATTGACTTCTGTGGACCTTACATACATCATACCTCAGTAGTCCATAGAACGGGCGTGCATAAGTGCACTAATGTGCACTAATCGTTCCTGTCATTGCATTTTATATATTTTTTCTTTTTATTCTTGTATTCGTGTTTTCATTATTGTTTGACAAATTCTAATAAAATAAATAAACAAGTTATTTATATATATTCAAATTCAAATTCAAATTTATTGGTCACATACACATCATACATGGTACAATATGCAGTGAAATGCTTACACGACCACCCACGACTGTGAGTGAGTTAAGGCAAAATGGGAGGATAGGATAGGAAATAAGTTAGGGATAGTTGGAAAGGTGGGAATGAGATACAATCATGGTTCCTATTACAGTCCTGAGTGTTCTTGTGGTTCCTGGTTTAGTATCCGTATTGCCTGTGGAAAGAAGCTTTTTCTCAGTCTCTCTGTGTTGGCCTTCAGAGAGCGAAAACGCTTTCCTGACCGCATATGTATGTATATGTATATGTATATATTATACACACAGCATATATCCATATATTTTTCAAGAAGTTACTATATTTGCATATCCTCACTATATTCAGCATTCACACCATAACATCTTAGGAGGAATAATGTTTTATTGCTTCCTGCTATAAATGCCAATTTGATAACTTTTGGGTTCTGTACTGGATAACAAAGAAGGAAAGGGTATATTATATTGGCAGCAGAGAAATAACTCAGAAAACGTTACCAAACAGCTACTCAAAAGTAGGCCTTAAACAATTCCACACATACTTTTATGCTACTTAAAATAAGTTTATCATTCAGTAATTCAGTAAAAGTAACCGAAGGTGTTCTCCTATTTAGGGAGTTTTGCAGAGCAGATATTTTGTCACCCTCATGTATCACTCCTTTCAGATATTAGCAGACTGAGGCTAATGGCTCCACAGCGCAGCCTTGTAATGTAGGCTTTGTGCTAGAGAATAGGGACAGTGAGATGAGGAGACACCCACTCCTCCGTTCTCAGCTATTCTGCAGCTGCCACTGCTTCCTCAGAGCTGTCATGGCCCTGCTGTTCCTGCACAGGCACTCTGTGACCCAGAATGACAGGTGAAACTGCATAGCTGATGGTCCATCAGCCTTGCCAAATGCCACAAGCAAATTTTACTTCATGCTGGACCGCCTTGCTGTCTCTCCGAACTTACTGTCCAGACTTTACTCCCAGGGTATAGAAAAGTTTCTATGGAAATTCCCTTTTCTCTTTCAAGTGTTAAACATAAAAATGTCATTTTTTTTTAATCTGTTGAAACTGCTATGCAAGCCAAATCGAATAATATTTGGGATAAGAAGCAGCAACAGTTACTATCATGTTTTTGTAACCTGACCTTTATTTTTGTATTTGTTAAATGTATATTCTGCCTTTCCCTAAAATCTAGAAATAGAGCTTGTAAGGAGGCCAGAACTAAACTTTGAAATAGGTTGGGCTGAGTGTGGTAAGCACAAAAGTAGCCACTGAGCTTCCATGACTAAGAGGGAACTTAAACTTTTATTATTGTAGTTGTAGTTCTATCAAAACTGCTTGACTACCTCTACAAATAGCTTTTCTAAATGCTACCATCACCTTTTCATCAAGCCCAGTAAATTTAGGAAATGTCTCCATTAGATTAAACTTCCTTCCCCTTTCTATTATCCCCTTTCCCTATAAGCTATGGCGAAACTAAGTGTTGTGATTGATTGATTACATAATAAATGAGATAATGCAGTAGTCTAAGCCAGCAGTGGGCAGCCTTTTGATGGTTTAAAGCCTCCTTTAGGAGTTTAGAGTTGCAAAGATGGTGAAATTACCGGTATATCATACAAGAACCTCTGATAACCTTCCAGACATTGGCAGGTGATGAAGGAAATAGGCAAACAAGCCTAGTGCTAATCTTTGAAGCATCTTATGGATGTTCATTTTGTTATTTTTAAAATTTTGAACTTTGTTGCCACATTATACCCAAATCATCTTCATGATAATCTGCTTTCTCGGATCATTTAAATTGTCTAGCTATAGTACCACTTCTGAGCTTTTCAATTTCTTTTATCTTGTGCAGGTGCAGGCAAATATTTCCTTAGAATTTAGACCTGCTTTAAAGTCAATTTGTTTTAGGAAATTAAGATAAAGACTGTCTTGCAAAAAGCTTGATGTCTAGTTCCTACATAAAGATGCCCATGTAATATTCACTGCATCTGTAAGGAAGGTGTTAGCATTGCCTTCTTCTGAGACATTTTTCAATCTAGCTTCACATCTTTTGGACTTCCTAGTTGCCTCCCATTCAAGTAATAATGGGGGCCCAAGTGAGATTCAAACAATTTAACAATTCTCTGCCCTAATGACAACTTGAACCAACAGTTCTCCACACTGCTTAGAAAGTTAACAACTGGTTCTAGCGAACAGGCGCGAACTTGTTGAATCCCACCTCTGGCCCCAACCCTGTTTAATTTTATTTAAAATCAGCTAGATTTCAGCTAAATGAAGACATTATAGTCACTTACTATAAGAAACTTCAGAACTTCAAATTGTAAATCAAATTGTAAATTTAATTTAATCTTATTCTAATTTCCTAAAGTGTAAATTTCCTAAATCTCAATTGTAAATTTTTAATTTAATTTTATGACAATGAGCTGTTACATAAAGCATTTCACTACATATTGTATCATGTATGATTATGTATATGATAAATAAAATCTGAATCTAAAAGACTCACTCACCACGTGCATTTACGATAATGGACTATCAGCCTTTGGTCCTGACAGCTTCTTGCAGAAGAAGCCTGTTTTTAGAGAATGGTTTTTTTTTAATGCCAAATAAAATCTGTGTCTGGTCATTGGTAATGTTTTTCTGGGAACAGTGGTTCATAGCTGATTACAGTAAATTTTGTAGCTTGTTTGATCTTAGCTTAGCATGATGAATATTTACTCACTATAAATTACAGTATATACCATGATTAAACTATGGCATAGGTTTGAACCAGGTTTATTTAATCAAATAAATTATGTTATAACATGGTATGTAAACTCTAGCACTAGTTTGTTAAGACAATAAAACTAGAAGGACACATGTTGCAATCTTTGAGTGACCTTGAACCAATTATTGTATTTCAGCTAGCTGACTTCTGGAGGATGGTTATGAAGATAAAGTAGGTGTGTGCGACAGACAGGTATATTGTCTTGATCTCATTGTTATGACAATGAATGAATGCATGAAAATAAATATAGCAAGTTTATTATCCCACTTGTTTGAATGTCCTGGTCAGAAAGATACATTTGAAATGCCTGTAAGAAACAAAAGAGAGTGGGAATTTAAGAATGATCCTCCCTTAGATTCTATTGATAACTGCCAGATCATCAACATAAATCCTACTCCAAATGTTACCTTGACTAAAATTTGGCAAGTAGCTTTGAGAAAAAGTGAGGCTGACTTCTCTTTTGAAGTTGTTATAGAAATGAGAAGTTGTCGTCCTCAGTGACTACAATTGGGACCAGCAAATTGACTGTTAATTCTGGAACGAATTACCCCCAGAGATTCTGACCATTGTGGACCTCCAGGCCTTCCGGCGTGTACTAAAAACCCATCTCTTTCACCTAGCTGTTGGCCTTAGGGGTTTTAAATTCAATTGTTGAATTTTAAATTTTGAAATTTTTAATTTTTAAAATTTTATTATCTATTAG
>JAEANM010008294.1:0-14746 GCA_017656035.1 Myanophis thanlyinensis | reverse complement strand
TGTGTCCACGTCCCACTTCCCCCATCTGTACATCTGCCAGAAGCCTCATTACAAAACAGGGCAGATCCTGAACCAAGAAAATAATACAGATAGCCCTTGACTAATGACCACAATTGAGCCCAAAATTTTAGTTGTAAAGGGAGACATTTGTTAAGTGAGTTTTGCCCCATTTTACCATCTTTCTTGCCGCAGTTGTTAAATTAATCTGACTTCCCCATTGACTTTGCTTGTCAGAAGGTCACAAAAATGATCACTTGACATCCCCTGCTCCTCACCCCCCCCCCAGGTCAACAACATCGTAAATATGAGTCAGTTGCCAAGCATCTGAATTTTGATCATATGACCTTTGAGGTGCTGCAGTGGTCATAAATGTGAAAAACAGTCATAAGTATCTTTTTTTCAGATACATTGTAACTTTGAATGCTAACTAAATAAAATGTTCTAAGGTTGAGGACTACTTGTATTAACTGACTTTAGAACGCTTGAGTGAAATCAACCACCTTTAAAACAAGGCACCCTACTTAAAATTTGTGATTCTCCTCTGAATAATAGCATTCTTCACCACTCTTGAAAAGCATCTAGGGTTTTCAGCAGCGATATCTGCACTGATTTCCACTTCCTGGTCTTTCATTTCTAGAAGTGTAAGATTTGTTAGCAAATGTAAGATTACTCCCTCACCCCAACTCACACGTAATTACCATATAGGGATGAGCCTTACTTCTTTTGGTATGATGCTTATTTTATCCACCGGATCCACAGTTAGCATATCTGTTTATTTTTATTTAAAATATGTAGTATAAAAATGCCCACCTTCTGCTCTTCAAAATTATGTCCTTACCATATATGTATTTACAAACGGTATAACACATCAGTTCATATTCTTCACTACTAGGAACTACCTTGTACACCAATGCTAGGAACAACTTCCTAGCGCAATGACTTAAATATTAGCAACAAACTATTTTATTTCATCCTTATTGGCAATATGTACTGATCCATCATACTTGCATGTCAGAACAGTGCACCAAAGTGATAGAGAAGTTTAATATTTAATGCTGAATGTGCATCTTAGCTCAAAGGAGCATGGTAGGATGCTCGTGGTTAGAATGCTGGGGTGGAGATAAGCAAAGTCTGCATTTGGGTTGAGCTTTTTTCTTTTGCTCCAGCTCCTGCCGGGGACATGAAATGAGTCCCAACTGGATGTCCACCCTGCCCCCGGAGAATGGTGATGTCACCATCTAATCATTCCAACCCGGAAGTGGTTGGGGAAAAAATCTAATTCATCTTTAGACTGAATTGAGAAAGCCTGCTTTTAATTACAGAATTCTAGACCTACTGCCTGCAGAACAAAGAATGTTATATGAAAACATGAAGCAACACTCAAGCTGGCTGGCATACTAATATTGAGAGTACCTGTCACCATTTTAGTAATTGCCATATCCCAAAAGGTTGAGGAAGGAAGATGATGTCATGGCGGGATAGCACACTTTTCTTTGCTGTGGACCAGAATCATGGAGGAATAAAATACTTAATCACATGATTAATTATTTACTTTCAGTTGGGCATACTGTACTGTAGCTCATAAGATTTACCTCTCTTCCTTGCTGGCACATCTCTGTCGGAGTCATCATCTTTCTTTTTGTTTCCCAAATCACTAGTGTTAACGGTGACTGTGGCCTTGATTTCTTGCTGAGCAACTTTCATACGATCATAAAAAACTTTGAAGAATTTTTCTGATTTCTTATCTTCCAGTAAGCGACAAAAAAAGGAGTGCTGTAGCAAAATAAAAGTCCAAGAAACTAATAGTTTAAAAATAAAAATGAAATATTTTTTAAATATCAAAGATATAAATTTTCAAAAAAACCTAAACACGCTCTCTAACACCTCCACAATCATTGACTGGGCTACTGCAGTATTACTAAATAAATACTGTTAAAGATAAACAATGATAACCTCACAGTCAACGCAGAATTATGAACCAACTATCCAAAACTCCTAATTCGGAAGTAAGAGAAGATCAAGTAAAAATCTGTGACTATGGAATAGTTTCTTCTCAATGTGGTTTGCCATTTAGGTTTACATAGGGTTATATATTTATAATTGTTGAAAACTGGGACACACATAGAATATATGACACCACCATCTTCCAAAACTTCCTGTTCCACTGCTGAATAGTTTTTTTTCCTATTTCCATTCAAGTCTATTTTTATAGACATTTGAAGATGATTACAAACTTTGGTCATTAACATGTCACTCTTCATATTTTGTATGACAATGCAATCTTGTATATATGACTCGCATCGTAGGTGCTACAAAGTTCAGTAAGGTTTCCTCCTAAATAAATGTGACAAGGTTGCTGCCTTAACATATAACATATTATTGGAAACTCTTACATATATCTCAAATGTTTATTGAAGCATTCAGTAAAACAGAATCTGTGAATGAGTCAGTAACATGCATCATACAACTACCTGCAACTATTGCAGCTACCTATTAAGTGTATAATACCACGCCCTAACAGAATAGCAAAATAACAAGAGTAACAGAAAAACAGTGTTGAAAGGGACCTTAGAAATCTTCTAGTCTAACCCCCTGCACAAGCAGGAAACTCTATACAATTCCAGATAAGTGGCTTCTCAGACTCTTCTTAAAAGCTTCCAGTGATGCAGCACCCACAACTTCTGAAGGGAAGCCATTTCACTGGTTAATTGTTCGTCGCAGTTGGAAAATGTCTCCTTAATTCCAGGTAGCTTTTCTCCTTAATTGTTTCCATCCATTGTTTCTTGTCTTGCCTTCTTGGTGCTTTGAAAAATAGGTTGACCCATCCCTTCTTCTATTATGAAACATGTAGAACTGCTGCACCCCAAAGTAGTCAAGACATAAAAGCAATGGTACGTACTATATTGCATATGATGATTGTAACAAATAATTTTGAAACAGAATTAAAATTAAAACACTTTGGTTTGTTCCTGCAATTAGCCTATATGAAATGTGTGTGTGTGTGTATACATATATGTGTGGGTAAATAAATCATTAGAAAAACAGATAGATTCATTTGGTGTATGTGACTTGTAATGCCAAGAAGTAACACTACCTTCAAATAACACTGTAAAGACCATATGGTTGAAAGCACCTGACAACCAAGGATACTATTACATAAATCAGAAAAAGAGTGAGTAGGTGCAGAGAATGAGTAGCTCTTATGTCTCTTTCTTTTACCAATATTATACAATCCTATTTGGGAAGCCTAATTCAGGAAGCCCCCAATGGCACTTGCACAACATTTGCCAAACAACTTTCAGGTCCATTCCCAATGGAAAACCAAATGGGGGACTTGAATGCCTAGTTATTGGAAGAGATATAAATGACCCCATAAAAAAGGCACCATAATTTGAATTACATCAGCAATGGGCAATCCTGAATAAGATTTGCATCTCACTTGGCATCTGCCAGGACTCTTTGTATAAACGGGGCACAGTATCCTCCCCTCATTGTGATGGTGGGGTTCCACATCAAAATCTAGATCACATGGTGACTGGCTGTAAGCTGAGGGCATATACCAGTCCAATATCTGTTTTTTTTTTTAATATAAATGATGTTGTGCTTCAATGGTTAGATCGTCTAGATATTAACATTTGAACATTAGATCTTTTTAACATTTATATTTCATTGGGTTCTACTTAGCTGAAATGTTAATATATATATTGCAAGCCCATGTATGATATGCCATACTCTAAAATAATAATCCATACTAGGAATTCTCTCTTCTCAACCTCTATTCTTGTTCCTGGGAACTGCTTTCATCCAGGTTTCATTTTTGTCATGATCACAATGTCACATGGCCCTCTTTCCTTCTGAAAGCTTTAACACCTCTCATCTCTCATATATTGGGCAACATTCACAATCAGATCTTTTACTGTGATGTGCTACAAGCTGTTAGGAATCTTTCACAAGTGCTGGGCATTGCAAATCAGAATTCAGGTTAAGCACACTCATATTCCCAGAGTATATTTATTTTTGATGCTCAATAAATTTCTGAATACTGTATATATCGCAGATAAGCCAAGAATTTTAGTTGCCAAACTATATCCCCCAAATTGGGTTGACTTATCTGCAGATGGTCTCATCAGAATATATATACAATATGTATATCTTGTACATATTTTTGTACAATATAGGCTCATCCACAGATAAACCAACCTCAAACTGAATAGCAGTTTGCATGTCCCACTGATGTTTTAATTCTACATTATACTAGGGAACTGCTGTTTAAATGGTAGAAACGTAGCATGAAACTATGAGTGATACAGCAATGCAGCTGACTTGCTAGAATAAAAAGCTAAATTAATGATGACTTAAAGATGGTTTTGTTCATATTAGATTTTGCTCATATTTGTGAATTTTCACATTTATCTTATGTATTGGAAACATTTACTTCAAATAGGATTACCTAGGTTTGTGCTGTACTTGTAATTATTTATTTATAGTACTAGCTTAGACAACAGGAAACATGAAAATTTGCATAAAGAAGTTTGGCTTTCACTCAAATTTAGTAATCAGAAACTCCCTACTGCGTGCTTGTTTTAACATGACATTACAGGTTAAATGTGGCCAGAATTCTATATAGCCTATATAAATTCTGTAGAATTTATTTATTTAAATGCCTAAGAAAAGAATTGTCCTTACGGAAAGCATTCATGTGCAGTGGTAAAAAAAAATCCAAATGGAAGTGTAATTTTTGTCTTGATTCTAAAAAGTAAGAAATATACTTTGCTAAACATTTATTCTTTTCGGGATATGATTCCATTAGCTTTGCACTACCAAAACCATGCAGGCTGGGGAATTCCAGAAGTTGAAGTCCACAAATCTTAAAGTTGCCAAGTTTAGAGAGTCCTGGTCTAGCGGTTAAGAAACCAGGCTAGTAACCAGGAGACTGTGAGTTCTAGCTCTGCTTTGGGCATAAAAGCCAGCTGAGTGACTTCAGTCTCATCCAAATTCACCTCACAGAGCTGTTGTGGAAAAAAAGGAGGATAAAGGCACATGTTTTCTGCCTTGAGTTATTTATAAAACATAATAAAAGTGGGATTAAAAGAACTTTAAAAATGTCTGATCCCTTTTCAAATTTCAAAGGTGATTAAGGCACCTCATGTTGCTGAAAAGTATGTCTAGTTTGAAGAAAAGAGGGCTACAGGTGACATGTTGGCAGTGTTCCAATATTTGAGAGGCTGCTACAAAGAAGAAGTCAAGCTATTCTCCAAACCCCTGGAAGGCAGGACAATGGAAACTAATCAAAGAGATATCCAAACTAGAACTAAGGAGAATTTTCCTGACAGTTAGGGCAATTAATCAGTGGAACAACTTGCCTCCAGAAGTTGTGAATGCTCCAACACTGAAAGTTTTTAACAAGAGATTCGACAATCATTAGTGTGAAATGATATAAGGCTTTCTCCCTGAGCAGGGGTTGGACCTAGAGACCTCCAAGGTCCCTTCCAAAGCTGTTAATCTGTTCTCTGTTTTTCAAAAACAGATCATGCCAAACAAATCTTATTTCAAAAGCCTGATTTTATATCAGCTATGGTTGGCCTATAATCAATAGTAAAACAGCAGTGAAGTACTGTAGATTACAATATCATCTCTTTCCAGCTCCATGTGATCAAAGCAGCACTCTTTCATCAGATACCATTTCTAAAGGAAAATACAAGAACATACGAAGAGTATGTAATACAGTAATACAACTTAAACAGAAAACCAGACTTGCATGAAGTAAGAATTTTGAAAATGAATTTTTCACACATATATATTTAGAGACTGATTTACCGCATGCAACACAGGATGAGGGCAATAGTAAGAACTAAAGAAACCCTCTCAGCTTGGTTAGCTTTGACAGATAGTTCTTCTACAGAAGATTAGCATGTTGGATGTATTTATTTTAATTTTATACCCCACCTTTATTATTTTTATAAACAAATCAAGGAAATGAACGTATCTAACACTCTTCCTTCCTTCTATTTTTCTCACAACAACCCTGTGAGGCAAGTTGGGCTGAGAACAATGACTGGCTCAAAGTCACCTTCATTAGGATCTAATGAAGTTAGGAGGCTCTTCCTCCTAACTTTTACACTTACAGTCAAATATTAGAATAAGAACTAAAAAGCCAACAAAAACATTTTAGATGTTCATTAGACAGCCTTTCTCTTGTCCTGAAACTATCTATTGGCCACTTCGGTTGATGAGATACCATAACTCAGCAGTGTCAAACTTGTGTCATCACATGACATGTAACAACTTTTCACCCCTTCACTAAACCGGATGTGGGGATGGCCAGTGTGTGACGCATCCGGCCCATGGGCCACAACACTCCTGCCATAACTGAATTAAACTTCTCTTGTATTACTATCCTATGCATGGAAATGGATTAGAGAAAGGTAGCTTTCATAGCCAGTAAGTCATCTGGTAAAGGATTTCTCTTTTGTTCCTTAAGACTTATGACAAGGAACTACATTTTTATTTTAAAATAACCAGAAGTACCAGTAGATTACCCATAATTAGAGACTGTAATTTTAACATACAATCCAGTATTAGTGATGTTGTGACAAATCAATCCTCAGAATTGAGGCCAGAGTTACTAGTTTTCTGCCA
This sequence comes from Myanophis thanlyinensis, assembly GCA_017656035.1. Lineage (NCBI taxonomy): Eukaryota > Metazoa > Chordata > Lepidosauria > Squamata > Homalopsidae > Myanophis > Myanophis thanlyinensis. Next base: position 8,107 of record JAEANM010008294.1, on the reverse strand, counting down.
CTGGGAACAATCTACACTGTCCAATGGGCCATGGCTACCACTTGATTTCTGAAAAGGTCTTGCACGAGATGAGTCTCTGCATCCCAAATGCTAATTAGCCACCTGCTTTATATTAGGGACAAACATCCAGGGCAGGCATAGAAAGCAACAGAAAAGGGAAGAAGATTTAAAGTGAGCAAAGGGTGGGTTAATGTGCAAAAATTCCAGTTAATATCACAAGTTCTGCGTTGTTTTTTTTCCCCTTGCACTGATTAAAAATGTAGCAGAACAAGCATATGGTTCTGGGTCTGTGGGAGTCGTGGGATTACAATTTCAATATTTTTTTTTAAAAAAATACCACTTTCTTCACACGTTTAACACAGCTGCAGCAAACACCCACCCACAGAAGTATAGTGAGCCTTTAAACCACACATTATCCATACAAGAGAGAGAGAGAGAGAGAGAGACATCCTACTTCCTTCCTGAATGAAGGAGTCATATGTGGGTGTGAGAACAAGGACATTTTACTGGCTCCTGGAAGTCAGCAACCCTTAAAAAAAAATTTTTTTTTTTTGGGAAGAGACAGCAGAGAAAAGGGAACTGAAGAAAACCATGGCAACCAGTCAGTCCACCTACCCACACCACCCACTAGCCTCATTTGCTGACGCATTAAAAAAAAAAAGCCGACCAAAAGATCTCAAGCTGTCTCTACCAGCTTGAGAAGGTGAGCAAACCCTCACAGCTCATTAAATTCCTCCCTTCCCTTTTCTTGTATGCCTGCAGCTACTAGCCAGTTGAATATAAATAGAAGTTACATAACATCCTTGTTGATTCCTGTGTGGGTTTTGTTTTTTTTTAAAAAGGAGCATGACCTTGTTTTAAAAAGCCTGCCTCTTCCTGCTTATCAAGGACTAATCCTTATAAGGATTAACCTGAATCCACCTGTAGCTGATTTACACGCTGAAAGAAAGTTACATTAAAAAGAAGAAAAGCCCTATGCTGTTTTGTCCTGATTTTCTGAGACGCTTTACCATTTGTACATTAATTACCTGCTATCTTAGGAAGCCATTTTAATTAGTTTGGATAATTGTATTTCATTTATACCTACAGAACAGAAGACTGGACTATGATTTCCATTTGTAGCAAATACATCAAAAATTAAAAACAAGTAAAGCTAAAACTGAACAGGTTTGCGATCAGTTCTCTTTCTCCCCTTTTTATACCCTTGGTATCTTATTCAGCCATTTCTCCTCCACAGTCACATATGATTGATGACTTGACTACCCATCCACAGGAAAGTTAGCTAGTTAGTTTGGTACTTGAAAGTCAGCACAGGTTTTTTTTTTTCTTATTCTGAGCTTCTGTCTAAGGCAGTGTTTCTCAACCTTGGCGACTTTAAGATGTTTGGACTTCAACTCCCAGAATTCCCCAGCCAACAAAGCTTTGCTGGCTGGGTGTTGTGTCCGCGCATGCGCGGCCCAAGTTTCCACTCCAGTCCGGCCGCGCTTCGCTGACAGCCGACAGCTGATTGGCTGTCAGCTAGAGCAGCGCTGATAGGCTGCAAGTTTGTGAGAAGCGGATTGGTTGCAGGCGGAGCCGCGGGAAGGCATAAAAAGAGCGGTCCGCCTGCAGTCAGCGCTTCTCTAGTGGTATCGCAAATAAAGGGCACCCTCGCGATCATCCAAACTGACCCGTCTCCGAGAGTTTTTCTTTGCGCGCTGTGACCCTGTGGGTTTTGGAAGTAGAACACTGGGGAATTCTGGAAATTGAAGTCCAAACATCTTAAAGTCGCCAAGGTTGACAAACACTGGTCTAAGGAGAGTCATACTCACTCCCTGCATTGACTCTGCATTCTGCTCATTATCCAAATGGTGTTGCCTACCTACCTCTTCTAGCTACAGTATAACAGGAATGGTTGATGCTTCAGAACAGGAGACCAGTACCCTGTTCAACTTGGAATAACTGTGCTTTTATCAGGTTGAAAAAACAGCTTTTAAGACTTTTCTGCTTAGGTATAGGCCAGGGGCTGGGGGAGAATAAGCAATGTAGTTGGTCTTCTATATATAGAGATGAGGGGAAGAAATAGATTTGTCTTTAATGTTTTGGAACAGGAAAGAATTGAAGGTTGCTTAAATAGCTCTCCTGCCTATCGAGCTTCTTTCTCTTACATTTTTCTTATTTCAAGTCATATCTCCACTCTTCCAAATGATTAACCTCTCCTTTTTTTCTGGCTCCTGTTCTTATGGAAAGATTCCACTGTCATCTTTATTCTCAATTATTAACCTATGCCAAAAGGGTGTCAAACTTGTGGCCCACAGGCCGGATGCATCATATGCTGGCCATGCCCATCCTCTGTTCAGCCAAGGGGGGGGGGGGAGTCGCGACATGTCACGTGACAACATGAGTTTGACACCCCTCACCTATGCTGTTTACTTTTAACTTTTTGGAATCTGTTCTTTAATTTAACTGTGTTGACTTATATTCCTCTAACTCTGGCTTTGACCATCTCCTCTCTGATGTCCATCTTCCTCATCAATAAAGCATTAATAATCTACCAAGATAAAGTATTTCTTCTCTCTAATTCTCTATGACCTTTTGGCTTTGATATGATGCCCTCCTTTTCTGTTTGAGTCTCTATGATTCCAGTCCTAGTTGGTTCTGTTCTTACCTGTTTAATTCATCTTTTCATGTTTCCCACTTTAAATTATATTGGACAACTTGTTACAATGTGTAGCAAGAATTACATCTAGTGGCCCATTAGTTAGAATGAAGTATTGCAAGAAAACTCTGCCCACAGACTGGAGTTTGATCCTGACAAGGCTTCAGGTTGACTCAGTCTTTCATCTTTTCGAATTCAGTAAAATGGGAACCTAGATTGTTGGGAGCAATATGCTAGCTTGCTAAACCAAGAAAGTATTGTAAAGCACTGTGCGGGGATATATGTCTAAATGCTATTATTATTCATTTAAAATACAGCCAAGCTCAAGGATTCAGGCTTAAATATGGGAATCTGATGACAAGGGGTGAGCTGTCATCATTATGCTGATCATATAACTCTCTCCTGGATCAACAAGTGATGTTATGCAGGTTCTGTCTTAGTTACTGGAGAATGTAGTAGCCTGGATGGGAAACAACCAGATTAACTCAAACCCACCAAAACTGAGTTTTGGCAATTGTGGATCCAGGTGTTTTTTTGGGGGTGGGGGGGGTGGGGGGTGGTCTTTGATTCTAGATGAATTGCACTAGCCCAGAAAAAAGTGGTATGGAATTTGAGGTCTTTCTGAAGTCAAGATTTCTGTTTAAAAGGCAGGTGGCAGCCATGGCCAAGAAGGCTTTTACACAAAATATAATACTTGCAGCTCTTCTTTATTCTTTGTCATGTTACACTTGGCTTAGACACCTGTAGAGTGGTTTACTGCAATGAGCTCTATGTAGGACTGCCCTTGAAGACTATCCAAAAGTTGCAGTTGGTGCAGAATACAATGGTATGGGCAGATATGAGCACACCTTGATATGCCTGTGTTACACCTCTGTTCTGTGAGCTGCACTAGTGTGCTTTCAGGTGGAATTCAAGGTATTAGTGGTCACCTACAAAGCCCTCCATAATATGGAGTTCAGATATTTGCAGGGCTGCTTCTCTATGGTTATTTCTACCTATCCCAGTACATTTGGCAGGAGGGGCATGCAACCAATCGTTCAGTTAAAGGATGACGTCTTATGCATCCTTGGAAGCATGATATTTGGTTGCAATGCCTGCACTCTTGTAGCATCACACCACCTGAGACAGATTGGCCCCGGCTCTGCTAGCCTTTTGTAAATGGATGAAGACTTGGATGTGTTTCAGGACCAGGGGATTGACTGGTGAATTGGCCCATTGAAAAGTTTCGATCTATCGTTTAGCTGGATTCATTCTGAGTGGCCACTGTTGCTTTTAATTCTTTGCTAATATTATTGTTTAGTGTTTTAATGTATTGTATGTATTATTAGTAGCGTTTGTGAGATGGGTACCATAAATAAATGAATAGTATTTAAAACTGCTATTTTCCAACAGCCAGCCAGATTGATGTAGTGATTAAGGCACCAGGTTGGAATATCAATAGCAATAGCACTTATATACCGCTTTACAGATGTCTCTTAGTGTCAGCATATTGTCCTCAACAATCTGGGTCCTAATTGTATTGACCTCAGAAGGATGGAAGCTGAGTCAACCTTGAGCTAGTGAGACTCGAACTGCTGAGAAACCAGAAGACTGTGAGTTCTAGTCCCACCTTAGGTATAAGTCAGCTGGGTGACCTTGGGTCAGTCCTTCTCTCTCAAATGGTAAGAAGTAAGCAACAACAAACTACTTGAAAAATCTTGCAAAATCTCAGAGACTAGTCCAGGCAGTCACCAGGAGTAAAAACTGACTCAAAAGAACAAAAAAAAAAAAAGGTGTATGGCTGCAATAGTTCTTGACTAAAAAAATAAAACAAAAGCTATGGTGATTGAGATACCAGAAACAGGGTACCCTACCCATCTGCCTTTGAGTAAAAATATTTTTTGACCATTGATACTCCCGTGGCAGCCATTTCTGAGAATTCATACAAGATTCTGAATATTGCATACTAACAGACCTCTAACTAGCTAGCAGATTCCTGCTTCTTGTTTTTTTTTCCTGTAAAGATTCAGAAACAGAAGCATGGGAATATTTTTCCTACCTGTATAATTGTGTTGCCACCTTCCAGTAGGGCAATAGCCAACAGGATGCTTTCATGGAAAACTCTATCACTAGTGGCATTCATGATGAGGTCTATAACTAGATTGGATGCTCCTTCCTTATCCAAGTGACACTGGACTTCGGTCAAACTCATTTCACCACGGTTTGTTGAACTGGACCCTGACCCACCTCCTACAAAAAGAAACAAAACAAAAAATGAAGCCTTTTGGTGTTTCTCGGCATTACAAATTGTGTTGCTTTCCTTCAAACAATTAAAGCACACAAAGAAAGTTTTAACTCTGAATGTATTCTCGTTTGCTATCTGCTTTGCTCTTTATGGTGTTAGCAAGTGATGATATTATTAAAAACGTTTTTTTTAATATTCTCTCAAACCTCAAGGAGCTCAAATGTGATAGTATTATAAATAGAAACAATGTTAGAATGGTTCCATAACTATCATAAAACAACCATAAATTACTAAACCAGGAATAAATTTAACTAATGTAATTCAAATCATTTGGAAAAGGAACTCTACAAAACTTCTCTAAAAAGGCTAGTTCAAACGCTATTACAGACTGATTATAAACCACCCAGATAATTTCTATTATAACTAGTATAATCAATTAATCACTGTAGTGATACAAACAATATTATTATTCATTTAATTCCCATTCTCCTTTCAAACCTGTTAGTTTAGTTGGTTAAGACAATAAAAATAAATGTCATTTGGGCCTCTTAGAATATATATTACGATCAAAATTTAGGATTTACAAAGATTATTATTTGTACCCATGTGGTCTCTCCAAGTTTATCACTTCTTGTTTCATTCTTTAATGCAGAGATATCACTGGACAATTTGCATGCAAATATTGAAAATTATAATCTCTTAGCAGTCCCACATTTTTCCTTAGGTCAGATAGTCTGTCATCACATATAGTCCTCCTTTAATGACCACCTGTTCAGTGACTGTTCTAAGTTATGATGGCCTTGTAGGTTTACGAGCAGTGGTAGTGCAGTAGTTAGAATGCAGTATTGAGGCAAACTCTGTCCACAGCCAGGAGTTCGATCCTGACCAGCTCAAGGTAGGCTCAACCTTCCATCCTTCCGAGGTCGGTAAAATGAGGACCCAGATTGTTGGGGATAATATGCTGACTCTACAAACCACTTAGAGAGGTCTGTAAAGCAATGTGAAGCAGTATATAAACCTAAGGGCTATTGCTATTATGAGCAGTCCTCGGAATTGCCTGCCATCATGTAATCATGATTTTGATGCTTAGCAACCAGCTCAGAATTACAAATGTCATTGTACCTCCACAGTTGTGTAATTGCCATTTACATCATTCACTGCCAGCTTCCAACATGCAAAGTCAAGAGGGAAGGAGACAGGAAGTCGCAAATGGCGATCACTTGACATTGCACCTGACAACTGTGCAGCATTTGCTTAACAATGGCAACCAGTAATGCCACAACTACTGTCATAAGTGCACATCAGGCACAAAAGCTAAGATCCATACACGAAGGTTCAATTAAACTGATTTATTGCTGAAGCCTATGCACAAAAATCTTCTCAATTAATGGTCAAAACCTGATCGTAAATATACCAGCTGTTTTTCCCACAAGAGTAACTCTTTGTGATGCATTGTTTTGAGAGCAGGATTGGCTCAAAACCACCTACCTGGTTTCCATGCTAAGCGAGAGCTACAACTCACAGCCTCCTGGTTTCTAGACAAGCCCATTACCCACTACACAAATGAGCTACTTTGGTTTTTGCTGTTTCTTATCTCTTTAATAAATGCTAATATTTAATAAATAATCCCCCATGAGAGAAGTTTCAAAAATGTGATATATATAAATAAACAAAATAAATAAATGAATCCAGTTACTGATTTTAATAAAGAGACTGTACGAAGAAAATTATGAACATCAATAAGTTTCACACTAGTCAAAATGCCTGCATAATAAATTAGAAAAAAAGGGAGGATGGGAGGAAGTTACCGAATAGACCAATTTTCAATACTTTAATTCAAAAGCCAACTTTCTGAGTGACAAGTAGAGAATGAAAAATACCTGCTGAAACAGCTGCAGAGCTGTTCAGCCAGATTCATCTAGCAATTAGGAGACAGAACAGCCAACATGGCAGTCTCACAAGTTATCAAGCAGTATTCAAAACATCCTACCTGCTCCTCCAGGTTTGTTGGGTCCTGCAGGAGATAAAGGTCCATTGCCAAAGCTGGTGAGACTCTCTCGTCTTCCTCCACTTCTGATGTTGCCGTAGTAACGATTTACCAAAACCTGTCTCAGGGCCTCCCCCTTAATTCAAAGATATTGAAAGACAGAAACACACCATGAATGGAACAAGTGAGCCAAAGTCAACAAAAATAGTAAAATTGGAATTCAGCTGGTCAGAGACACAACAGAAATAAAACTGGGAAGAAGAGATATGAATGTATATAAACATCAGCAGAAATACGGTGTACCTATACTCATTTAGAAATGTTCTGTCTAGATCTTCATTTATGTTTATAAATGCTACTAATAAATAGCTTTACATTAAAAAAAATAGCATATTCTAATATGAATGAAACATGGAAAAAGCAGTGAAAATTACATATAGGACACAGCCCTTAAATATTTATGAAACTAATTACATTATAGTTCTGTGACTGATCGAAATTATTAAAAGTATATGTTATGCAAATTTTCCCTTCTTAGACTTCCAGAAAGATATTTGTTACCATGAAATAAAATATATGTGCACCTATTGTCTCTATCAGTGAAGTAAATTGAATGGGTGTCCTTTACTTTAGAATTTCCTAATTCAGTTATATTAAATTTAAATTCATATAATTACAACCTAACGTACATACTCTTGACTAACAATTTCTTAAATTTTGAAAAGGAGGATCACGAAATGCAAATATTTCAACAGAAATGTCACGATAGGAGATGGACGCCGCTGCCCCTTTCCTATCTCCTTCTTTCCTAGCTCTATATAAGCACAATGATGACCATTAAAATTAGAAATGTCTACGAATATAAGGCTAAGCAATTAAAGTTTTTAGTGTACACTTGTTGCCTTCTGAGAATAATTTTTCCTTTAATTTTCAGCAGCTGCACATGAAGGCAAAGAGTTTTCTTGTTTTACAGAATACTACAGAAATGATTGCCATAAAGAGAAGTCCATCCAAATATCTCAACTTGGAGAAGTGGTTATTAGAAGGAAGTCCAAGCAGGTAAGTTAACATTGTAAATCTAATAATAAATATTGTTTCACTTTTTTTTCTGTCTTATTATTGACTTCTGGAAAAAAAAAGAGCTGTTCTCCCTTGTCAGCAATAAACCTGCAGGACAGAATCAGAGTACATTTGTATTTTATTTTATTTTATTTTATGCCTCATCTCACACACAAACAAACACACACACATACACACG
>JAEANM010008293.1:0-17104 GCA_017656035.1 Myanophis thanlyinensis | reverse complement strand
ATTTAGGTTGCCTTGCCCAGGGATGCTGGGATTTGAAGTCCACAAGTCATAAAAGAGCCACAATTGCCCACCCCTGGGCTAGGACAACATCAGAAAGCATGGACTAGCACTGATCACAGATAAGAAAGCCAGCAAATCAGGTGAAAGCTGCCATTACAACAGAATAATGGCTATTCAGATCTAAGTTCAACCTCTGAATGTCACAGTTCTCCTAATATATGTACCAATCGCATACCCATCTGAAGGAGGAATGAAACTCTCTTAGAATCAGCTGAGAATTACCATTGCAGGGTTTATTTGTCCTAAAAGACATTAGCCAAAATCTGTTTTAGATTCAATTTCTGCAACATTAAAAAAAAAAAACCCACTTAAAACATTGCCCCAAGGAAATAAAAGATTGACAAAAATTCACCTCCACATGCACATCCTAGTAAAGAACACATTCAACTTAATTAATTTCAGTAGAAAATATTTGGATGAACTAGGGAAGAAATGAAAAGCATGATCAGCAAAAGAGGCCAGAGTCATGGCTTGTGCAAAAAAAAAAAAAACCTCTGCGTACAAATAAGCAATGGCTATCAGAAGAACCATCCAAACTCTTGATCGGAAAAAGAAGGGCAAAGCCTTGGTGACAGAGATGAAACAAGCCAGCTAAATGCAGAATTTCAACATAAATTTAAAAATGACAAAATTCTAGAATGAGCATTGCAAAGAAGTGGAGGAAAGAAACTGAAAAGAGCGCACTAGAGGTTTTTTTGTCTTCATCGGGAAAAACATTAAACTATTCACTGCATGCAAAGGACCTATGGCAGCAGAAATGGGAAAGGAATGAATGATCAGAAGCAAACACAGATGGCAGGAGGACACTGAGGAATTGTAAAGAACTAGTCTTTAAAAAAAAAAAACCTGCATAACAAATAGTAATCTGAAGGAGAATTAGATATATTAAAAAAGGAAATAGCACTGAAACAACTGCCCAAAGGAAAATTCTCTGGACCAGGGGTGTCAAACTTAATTTCATTGAGGGCCACATCACAGTTGTGTTTGACCTTGGGGGGCCAGGGTGAGCATGGCCAGCTCAACATCACTCATGTTGGGGGCACCTGTAGTGGCCTGAGCACTCTGCCACTGAAAATGGGCTCCTGAGCTCCATTTTTGGCTGCGACGGCTTCCTGCAGCCCTCTGCCAGAGAAAATGGAGCTCGGGAGAGCCCTGTCACAGCTGAAAATGGAGCTCAGGAGCCCATTTTCACTGGCAGAAGCACCACTGGCTGATCCCTTGATGTTTCCAAGGCGGCCCCACGGGCCAAATCTAAGCATCCCGCGTGCTGGATCCAGCCCCTGGACCTTGAGTTTGACACCCCTACTCTGGACCATCAGAACAATACTAACAGCAGCAATTTTAAAGCTATGCCAAAAAAACCATGGGACACCAATGAATGGCTAAAAGACTGACAAAGATCGGGGTTCATCCCAATAAAAGAAAAAGACTGACTACTTCAGTTATGTCTCTATAACCCTGATTCATAGGCCAGCAAAATTTGGTTGAGCCTCATATGACAATTGGAAAAAGAACTTGCTTGACATACAATACAGACTAGTTTTAGAAGAAGAAGAGACAAAGTGCCTTGCAAATGTTCACCGGCTCATGGAATAAACATATTCAAATTTTACATGCCATACCATAGCAAAGTTTTAAACTGCACTGAACATGTCAATATTATGAAAATACCCAAAAGAAACGTACGTTCCAGAATGCTTAAATTAACCCACTGTCAAATATATTATGGAGATACAGACTAGTTCAAGACTGGAAAAGATGTATAGAAAGATTGTACTTTAGCACTTCTCTATTCAGTTTATACATGCAGACAATTTAGAATAATTGGCAATTGAAATAAAAACAGAGAGTAGAATCATTAACAGTTTAAGATGGCACCACTCTACTGGCAGAAAATAGTAAGATATAGAAGTCTTAAAATCTTAAAACCTCAAGGAAGAAAGTGGGGGGAAAACCCAGATTGCACGGTGATATTAAAGTAAACACTAGCAATGAAAAAACTGAATCAGTTCGCACAGATGTACGCACGCACACACGCACGCACACACACCATTTGCTATATTTGGTGAGGTGTGCACAGAATTACAAACACTAAATATGGCAAGTGTTATTAGCTATTATGTCTTTCCTACACATATGCTCAGCTAAACTATAATAGTTTGCGAAGACACACACGAATGAATGGTCACTCCTTGTTTCTGCATAATGGGTGAGGTTAAATGGATTAGTTAAGAGGGATTATATCTGGGCAACATGCCACCCTCTCCTCCCCTCCCTTGAAGAAGAGTGGCATATAGTCTCATGCTGTATATCTGTACTGTTCCCAAAACTATTGTTCACAAACACAGAAGAAACTCCTGCCTGCTTGGGTGTGTAGGTGGTTGAAAGAAATGACTTTGGCAAATAGGCAGGGCTCCTATCTGTTTGCTATTAATGTAGCACACCTACGTCATTGTGTCTTCCAGAATGACATCTTGCGTAAGAGTTACGGGTGAGGGCTTGGATAGATCTTACATCAGGCATGTCCAACTTGTGATCCACAGGCCACATGCGACCCCACAATAATAATAAAAACTATTTTCAAAAAGGAAGTTTGTTATTTATATACATTAACTATATCATATATTTTGCACGTGGATCAAGACAATTCCTCTTCATTCAAAGCATCCCAAGCAAGCCAAAAGATTAGACAACCATGTCTTATGTATAACATAATGCACAACTTGTACAAGATCTACTGGAGGTCCCATTCAAAATAGGGCCATCATAACAGATACTCCTGGTGCCAATGTACTTTAGCATTAACAATGCCTAATCACCCACAAGATGAATACATTTCATCTTGAGCAATTTCTATGGGACAAATTCTCCCTTAGGAGAAATGTATTAAAAACATTTATGTTTTTAGGTACTGGTAGTTAGTTTGTAAGTTTAGATAGTCAATTTATAATTTAAGATAGCATGAAGCAGTATCAACTTTGTCAGTAATCTATATTGCTATCAAGGATTCCAGCGTGTCAGTAGAATTAATTTTGGCAACCTTTGTATTTGGCAAACAGATATAAACTGAGGATTAATTATTTCTGTTTTGTGCTGGTTGCGCTGGAAGATCTTCAGACATGTCTTTCTCCAAGTGCCAACACTATGGGAATACAATGCCCACGTCTAAGAGAGAGGGCAAAATATACCAATTTAGGATGTCCTCCCAGGGAATAAAGAATAAAGTATGATTTTGTTTTCTGTTTGATGCAAATCAAAATGTTTCTTTTTGCACGGTACTTTAAAATGTAAGACATTATTGTTTTTATTGATTGATCTATTACTGAGAAAGGGGCCAGACAGACTAAGTATCTTGCTGAATGTAAAACAGCTTCTTATGCTACTACAGTAGTACCTCTTTACTCGTAGTTAATTGGTTCTGGGAAGAGTACTAAAATGAGTACCAAGCAAACCACGGGATTTACCATGTGACCCTTTATTTCGGCCACAAGAGGTAATGAGTCACAAAGCAGCTAATGCTTGTTCTACCTTGCGAGTTGAGTATCAGGAGAAACAATGAGTACGGGGACAAAATTTTCACACCAGAATACATTGAGTACCAAATTTGACGAATTTTGAAGCAGTCGAGTATCAAGATGCCACCATAACTGGGAAGATAAGGTTCATGAACATCAACCTTAATTCTTTACCGCTTATTAGCAGTAGTCCAGATTTTTGCAGCCAATATATAGCAACCTTAAACAAATAGCATTAAGGCAGGGATGTCAAACTCAAGACCACCGCATGTGCCCCCGACAGGAGTGAGCCATGTCTACCCCATCCCCCTGAGGTCAAACACAATCCTGATGTGGCCTTCAATGAAATCGAGTTTGACACCCCTGCATTAAAGTAATCCTTGACCACAATGCCCATTCTGGTCATAAATCGTGATGGTTGTAAAGGGGATTATCATGTGATTGATCTGATTTTCTGATGTTTTTGGAGTGGTCATTAAGAGAACCTGTTGTTTGTTATGGGGCATTTTTAACAAAAACCAGAAGTAAATGCCGATTTTTGGCAGCAATATCACGTTGTAAATTGCAGTCACGTGATCACAGGATGCTGCAAACAGCTGTAAAAGCAGTCTGGTTACCAAGCATCTTAAATGCAGTCACATGCTGGGGGTAGTTGTTGGAATTACATTCAATCCCACCTTTTGGGAGAATCCCTAATAAGTCGAGGATTACCAGTGTTGCATTCATTGTTGTATTTCCCATAAATTATTTCTCCTCTCATTGCTTATCCTTCACAGATCTGTGACTCTTAACTTCACAAAAAATTTCCACCCTGCTAAGTTTCTACTGTTTTACTAAGAACTTAGAACAATAAGAAATCATCTTTATTAGATCATATTTATTTTGCACATTAGCTCTCCCAGTAGGTTATACATTTCAGTGTAATGCAATTGCGTTCCTCCCCTCCCACACTTTAAAAAAAAAAAAAAAGCTCTTTAGCACCAGACATGCTTCTGCAGACAGTAAAGCAGAAATAGGAAGCTGAGAAAGAATTGAGGCATTTTGTTGTGGCATTCATGTTTCCTACTGATCGGATCTCTAGGAGATAATTTCTGGCAACTTAGAAGTGGTTTTCACCTGCGTTCATGGCTATCTGTAATGGAGAAAACAGATTTTGTTAATGAACTATTACTATTGCATTAACTAACAGAAACTAATCACTCATGAAACAGCCTAAAATGGCAGGGAGAGGAAACCATTGTAAAATCAACAGTTAATTCCACCAACTATATTTCAGAGCCGCCCTGCTTATTGGTATGCCTTATAATAGTGGTGGCAAACCTTTTACTTACCGAGTGCCGAAAGGGACGTGCTTTGCGCGTGCCATCTGCACTAGTGTGTGGCTCCTCCATGTGTGCTGCGTGCAACCGCACCACCTGTGCATCCATGCAGCTTTTGCACGTGCAATGCACACGTGCTGTGTGCAGGCACTCATGCACACATGAGCAATCGCATGTGCATGCGTGGGAGAGCTTCGAAGACCAGCTAGATTTCCTTCTGCAATCATACACATGCACAGCGGAGGCCCAAAGACCAGCTGGGTCTCTGCAATCATGCATGCGTGCATGTGCAATCGCATGTGCATGCTCAGCTGGAGGTAAGTTGGCCAACAGCTTGTGTGCCCAGAAAGATGGCTCTGCGTGCCACCTGTGGCACCCGTGCCACAGGTTCGCCATCACGGCCTTATAACAACAGGGATGCTGTGTTGTAGCAAAATAGCAATTTGAAAACATAACCTGAGAATGAAATAAACATTCTTTTATGAACAGCATTTGCTTTAAGGAGGAGAGAGATTGTGCCAGTAGCAAGCTTAATTGATAGCTCCTGGATTGCCAGTATCCAGTATTCAATGGAGATTGAAAACATTCCTCCTGACAATTCCTCTAGATTTCCAATCTACTTAGATCTCCATACATACTTTTAAAGCTTTGGACAGGCTTGGTAAAGAGCATGCAGGAGTAAATAAGTGATAGTGAATCATTTTGTGCGAGGTAGGCCGCTGTATAAATTTAAGTGAGAGAGTGATGAATGAGAGAGGTCATAGAGAGATCATACACAGATAAAATAAGTAACATGGTCAGAGAGGAAGGTGGGGGCATGGGATTTACTACCAAAAATAAGTAGTAAAAAAAAAACACAGTTGGGGCAGAAAATGTGCCCACCGTGATCTTATTATCCCCAGAGAGACATGGGCTTACTGATGGCCACTTCTCTCCAGTATAAGTGCTGGCTCTGAGGCCTGTATAAAACTGGGCGTCAATAGGACTGCATGTTGCTCTCATCGTTGCTACTCCACATTGGAATAGGACTGCTTGCTACAGGCAGGTTCTTATCTCCTCCCGCATCTTCTACCACGCCTTGTCTTCCTGGCAGGGCTGTTTCCCACTGATCTGTTCTCAGTTACGTTACTCAAAATCATGTCCCACTGTGTGAATGCAAGAGTGTTGTGAACTTCCCTGCCAAGACTGGTCACTTGTGAAGCATCTAAAAGATTCCATAAAGGCCAGTGCACCCCTTCAACTCAAAACGATTGCCCATTTATAAGGGAAACCAATATATTGCCAATAGGCTTGATGGGGAAAATAGGAAAACACTGATTAGAGACAAGAATTCAGAACTGAGAAAGCTGCATTATATTAATACAGTGAGTACCTCTATTCTTATTTATTCATCGCGTAGCTACTGAAACATTTATGCAGACTCCTTTTTATCATTCAAATTCTATCAATTAGGTTGGCAAATTCCCATTAAGTTCTGGCAGTTTCTTCTAACACCGTGATCTACTAAAACATTCTATACTTAGATGAGGTGCATGTAACAAATACCCTTCTAAGTTATGCTCATCCTATGTTGAAGACCTGAGGGCACCCAAGGTATGAAGTTGAGTAGTTCTATTGCTTACAGATCCGTGTCTTCTATGACATTAGAGTTGTCCAAAGTCTGTTTCCTTCTTTGAACTGCATCCAGAATCTTTTTCCTGGGCCCCAGCGGAATGTTGATACTTTTCAGATCATTGTCTGAACACAACATCAGAGCTTCCAGATCTATCTTCTCTTTCTTAAGGATAGAAATAAACTCAAACATATTCAGAGAAGCCAGGAAGGTCTCCAGAGGGCTAGTGTCAGGTTCAATATCGTCATCCAGTCCCAGTTCCATTTCATCCCAGGGCAAGTCCTCCAGATTCCTTTCCTGCAGGCTGTTGGCACTGCCAATACTGTCGTTGAGGCTTGGCGAGCGTTGAAGGTGGCTGTGAAGCTTAACACTCATCCTGTCTGTATTGCCTTCCCCCAAAATACTGGTATCACTTTGACCAATCCCAAATAGTCCGCTACTGACATAGTTCCTCCGGAAAACCATGGTACCAAGACCAGGTCGATTGAATAAAGAGTCATGGCCAGAATCGGTACTGACCTCAGAATGGGTGGAGTCCAGGTGCAAACCAGGATCGCTTATGGCACGGGAGACAGTATCTTCATCAGACAGAAACATATCCCTAACATTTCGCCGGGTCCATTCCTTTGGGCTAACGTAGGTGCCTTGTTTCACAAACATGACATCGTTGCCCAGCTGTAAGCCAGACAAGGACCTCACACTTTTCCTCCCATCCTCATAAATTTTGAATGTCCCATCCACCTGTTTCTTTTTCTCTAGTTTCTTCTGGATTTTTGTCTTGCCCTTGGCTGTGCCCTGTATGGTGGCCTGAGAGTATGGCAAAGAATTCATCATGGACATGTGTTGAAGTCTCCTGCTCAATGTGCTACTGGAGTAGCTGGAGAAACTCATTGTGTCTGAGCGGTCAGACATCTCTTTCTTGTATTGCTTCTCCATCCTTTCGTGGTGCTTTTTCTGCATCTTTACACAGTCCTTAATACGTTTTTCTGCATCTTTAAAGGCTTTGTCCTTCAACTTGCTCACCAGCTTAGGGTTGAGGCTGCTCTGCTTAGCAGCAATGGAGTCCAAATAACGCACACACTCCATGTGACCCTTCATGGCTGCCATGTCCAGCGGTGTGTGGTAGTCATTGTCCAGACACCAGATATTGGCCCCAAAAGACACTAGGAAGGAGAGGCAATTCAGGTGGCCATTGGCTGCTGCCAGGTGAAGAGGTGTGTTCCCCCAGATATCACATTTGTCTGGATCGCCCCTAAAATGGTGTGAGAAACAGATAGTAAGTTCTCAAAGAAGTCTGTAATCTCATTTGTAGATATTATTTTAGACTTACAGAAATACACAAATCAATTTTCCATAAGTTGGTTACTTTCCAGTTGCATGAACTTCAATTCCCATTCTCAACGAGAGAAATTATGATGGTTGGAGAATCCTGGGAGTTAAAGTCCATAGCTCTGGAGAACATCTAGTTTGGAGAAGGCTGGCATAGACTAGCCTTTCCCTACTTTGTGCCTTCTGAGTGCATTAGGAGATCAAGTTTCAGAATATTTAACCAGCTGCCATCCTGGCTGGGAGTTCTGAGTTTTTGTCCCATCTGAAGAGCAGGTTGAGGAAGGCTAACAAATACAAATAATTTACTTTATTGTTATTCATTAGTACTGCTTCATCATATTTATTCTGTTAAACTGTAGAGTTTTTTTCAAGCAGTCTTTGAAGGAGAAAAGCCTAGCTTGTTTAAGTGGTGCCCAGTAGTAACATTTTTTATTTTTTTATTTTATAAGCTGAGAAGTACATACAGTATGTGAGAAAAGAGAAATACCTTATGCATTTCACATGTAAATAGACAACTGAGCACATACAGCACACATATCAAGCCTCATAGTTGTGTATTCTGCTGTGCAAAAATAACACTTGGCAACTTTCACATTTAGTTCATTTGTTCTATTTTATATTCTGCTCATTCAGAAGCTTAAGGAACATACTTGGCCCATTACCAATTCCCCTATCTTATGCTTTTTTTCACTAAGATCAAAGAGATTAGCTCCAAGGTTTCCTTCAACCTTAAATTAAACATCTTTTCTACACAGCCTGCCTGAAAAAATTGCTCTGCAGGTAAAATAGGAAAGAGAAAAAGAACTTAGAGAAAAATATGGTAATAGTAGAGCCAGCAATAGTTCTTAGTCTCTTTTAAATGCATAGGACAAGACAGGAGGTCTTTCTTAGTGTGGGTATTTGGGCAATTTCCCAATGTTAACAAGTGCTAAAGGGACCGTGCCATAAATTTTGACACAAATTTTGACATCTCAAACACATCCGTGACATTTCTCACTCGCTAATAATGTGGGGAAAGCAAAGACCCAAAAGAAGTGAAGTTGTCAGACAACAGATTGTGGGAGCTTCTTTTTCTGCTGAACGCTTAGGACCTGCAACAAGTTTATTTGGGCTACTTGTTTAGCCCACCCTCTCTCCCTTGCCTTGATACTGACCTGTTAGTAGTGGGAAATTGAGGGAAAATATCAATATTTGATGAATTGCAGGCAAGGAATAAATTATTGATGGTATGTGGTTAAATAGACAGTGAAACTGAAAATGCCAGAGCTAAGCTTTGGATACACGAGGCTTTATGTTCAAAATAAATGCCTGTGTATTAGAGTGAGCATACATGTCTCTGTGCAAGATAGAATCAGATTATACTCATATTTCTCCTCTCTTCTCTTTTCCTGTTGCATTGTAACCCCTTGTATATTTCCTAGAAATATAAATACATCATACTACATTTATCCCAAATAGTGCTGGGTTGAAAAATCTTGTCTGTGTTTTCTTAAATACTTCATATTCAGTTTGGTGGCAAAGAAATGTTTTTCCCACAGAAATGTTTTTCCCACTACTTATGGAGAACATTTTGATAAAATCTTCCTGTTTGAGGTTTCTAACGTGTGTGTGAGAGAGAGATAGTGACTTGACCTGCTGTAGATTATTATCTTCCATTAACCTGCAGCCTCCATGATATTCCAGACATCAATTAACTCTCAAGGGAAAGTCATGATGGAATTCTTCCTATGTTAATTCCCCCACCCACCCACCCACCCACCAGAAACATAGGTGGAAGTTAAAGGAAGTTGCAGAATTCTGGAGGAAAAGTAACTTACATCAGCACCCACAACATCACAGTAAGCACCACAAAACATGAAAGCACAGTAAGAATAAGTTTGAAAAATAGAAGCTCCTTTTGAAGAAAACTTTTGTTGATTTTGATAGCTTTGGTATCTTTATAGTTTTGTTCTTCACTGTAGAAGGAAAAAAAGCAACAAAAATTATTGTTCCTCTGCAGCCTTCAGCATACTATATTAAGCATGTTTTGTCATGATAGTCTTTTGAACTTGGGATTCACTATTATTAAGCAGGAAAATTATCAGCCACGTGACCATTTAATTCATGCATCACTGTTAGCTCACTAAATGAGGTCATCTGTGCAGAAGAACAAAATGAGTTTACCACAGTCAGTGAAGTACAGGGCAGCTGTTTACTTGATCATAAGCACTGACCTCTGGACTTGTGTGCTCAAATATCCTATGAGGTACCTTAGAGTCATGTGGTAGGCAATACGTGCAAATAAAATAAAAAGAAACACATACATATTTGTGCCATGTGCCTCGAGTGATGGTGTTTGGATGCTGATTTTGTTTAGGTGCCTCTTAATTCTAATTAATTCTTAAACTTGCCAGTCTCGAAATGCTAAGAATAGGCTGGGAATACCCAGAGCCAATTAGTGTTCCCACAGGCCAACCAAGAGGAAATGGAGAAACTATCATTTAGTCAGTGCCCCATACCTTGAATTATTACAGTTCCTGGAGCTAGAAAAATCTTGTCATCCCTGTGACAAGATTTGGGGGGAGGGGGATTTGGGGGGAGGACCCACAAATTGTTAAACAATTGTCACATCTACTGACTTCTGTATCTGCTGCATGCATTTGCCAGCTCATTGTTAAAAACAAACAAACAATAATCTGATGCTAGTACTAAGGAACAGCTGCCTGCCTGAAGACATCATTTTTCCTAAGTAGAAATTCTTATTAAATCTGGGGCGATGGCATGGCCTCATTCTTCTGCAATTAGATGTGTTTCCCAATAGCTAAAAACATGGCCATAGATTGCTATACACAGTATCTATGTTTATGGAGTAGGTAAAGAGAAGCTTATTTAAACCCAAAGAGGTAGAGTAGGGGTTAGGGCAGTGGTGGCAAACTTTTTTACTTACCAAGTGCTGAAAAGTACATGCTTTGCACGTGCCATCCACTTTGCATGTGCCATCTTTGCATGTGCCATTGTGTGCAGCTCCTCCACGTGTGCTGCATGTGCAACCGCACCATCTGCGTATGCATGCAGCTTTTGCACGTGCAGTGCACGTATGCTACATGCAGGCACTCAATTACAAACATGAGCAATCGCATGTGCATGCGCAGGAGAGCTCTGAAGACCAACTGGATTTCCTGCTGCAATCACGCACATGCACAGTGGAGGCCCGAAGACCAGCTGCGTCTCTGCAATCGTGCATGTGTTCATGCGCAATCGTATGTGCATGCTCAGCTGGAGGTAAGTTGGTCGATAGCTTGTATGCCCAGCAAGATGGCTCTGTATGCCACCTGTGGCACCCATGCCATAGGTTCACCATCAAGGGGTTAGAGTAGGGGTGGGCAATTACGGCTCCTTCATGACTCGTGGACTTCAATTCCCAGAATTCCTGAGCCAGCCACGCTGGCTCAGGAATTCTGGGAGTTGAACTCCACGAGTCATGAAGGAGCCATAATTGCCCACCCCTGGGTTAGAGTATATAAATATAGTGTACCCTATAAATAGCTGGGTGCTCCTGGCCAAAAACAGCAGAGAAATTCAAGCTGAGCATTTTTATAGAGTAGATTGACAAAATGACCAGAAAGTAACTAGAGGAGTTTAGGCAGGAGTAGTCTAGACTTCACAGTAACCCTATCTCTGAAGCTGTTCTGAAATCTATAGAGGGCTCTGGGGGAAGGATGAGAAAATGGGAAAACAGCCCAACCCCAACCCCCTTTGGATTCCAGCTGCTGAAAGAGAATGACACAGAGATATAGTGTTGGGCCTCTTCTGCAGAAATACAGAAATTATATAATAATTTCTGCAGAAATTATTTAACTCCATTAAATCAAGCTGTCAAAAATCATGCACTAAAAAAAGATTGCATGTACAATTCCGTTCCATATTACAGATATAATATACCTATGGACTCCTCTCCCTTATTTTATAGGACTATAACTCCCCACTCCCATATTCCTTGCTACTGACCCTATTGATCAGGATCTGAATAACGGAGTTGGAAGGGATCTTGAAGCTCTTGTAGTCCAACCTCCTACTCAAGCGGGAGCCTTTATACCATTTCAGATCAGAGTTACCAGGAATTAGAGTGCATTGATGTCCCTATCATGTGCTTCTTAATCCATGCAGGGTTATCCAAACAATTGTAGCACTTATGCCAGAAAACCCAAATGGCAACCTACGTAAATAGTGAAAATGAAAGGATTTGCCACTCTTTAATAAAACCTCAACATCTAGTGCCTAAGCAGGAAGACTATCTCACTTATCTTAAAAAAAAAAAAAAAAAAGATTTTGTCTTCTTCTTTGAAATGTTGCCAAACTATTCCGTGAAACAGAGTGGTAATTCCCTCCCACCCATCAAATCTTTGGGAGAAATCACTCTTCAGTGAGCTCAGCGGAAAGGTAATTAATATTTGCTTCTGAATTAGAAGCTGAGGCTTGGAGTGATGAAGGAGAGAGCTTATTGGTTTCTTCCCCTCCAAGGGATTTTCAAATGCAAGGCAACACACCATATATGGGACAAGTTTCAGTGTTACAGGGCAGATCACAATATCTTTCATTCTGACCTAGGACACGGTTGGTATCGTCCACTTACACAACCTCCATCACTGTCTGGTATGATGATATGCTGCATTTAAGCATCACCCCATATGCGTGGGCCAGGGGAATACGGAAAACAGAGCAAATTAATCCCAAACGGTTAAGGGAGTGGTAGAGGAAGCAACCTTCAGATCACCTTCCCACTTATTTCAGATCCTCATTGCTAGAGAAGCTCTAATAGACTCAACTAGTACATCTGGTTAAGGAAAATATAATTATGTGCAATTATTACATTGCAAAACAAAGCAAAGCAGGAATCAGCAAGTATTGGGAAACAATGGGAAAATACTGTTGTAAGAAAGTCCTGTACTACAGTGGCTTACTATATATTCCAGTCAACGAGAACAATTGTTTAATATAATAATAAGAGTATTATAGCAACCAGTGTATGCTACTATGTTAAGGTCATTTCTTACCACAGATAATATGATACAGTCCAGTAAATTAGGCCATGGTTATTTCTGTACATGGTATCTACATAGCAACATGTAAAGAGATCCCATTATTCTCCAATTTTCAAAGAAATGGGGTTACGCAGTTCTTCACATTCAATCACAAAAGGTATGTTGGTATGTACATTGGTGCAAATATGGCACTTGTTACAATTTGGAAAGAATATGTACTGGATTTGAATTTCATTCGCTCTCTTTGTAGCAGGATGCATAAACCTATGATGAAATCCGCAGTGCATTTATATTGCAGGCAAAGGAAAATTAAACACCAATGGGAAGAAATGATTGAAAGGACAAAGGTGATACTGATGTATAAGACAATATGATAGCCATCTTGTTTCCCAGGCAGCAGCAAAAGGTAGTCACGTCATCTTGAGAACGATGCAGCTGCTGTAAGGAGTTGCAAAGCAGTGTTATGTTCATATCCTTAACAACCCCAAAGCATTTTCTCCAACTTATTTCTTAATTGCCACACAGTCCTAAAAAAACCAAAAACAAATTCTTCTGGGATTCTCAGATGTCACTGTTGCCCTTTTTCCTTCTTATACGGAGGAAGCTGTACTCCAAATCTGTTAACACCCACTCCTATCAGTATCAGGGTGTAGCCTACATCTGGATTGTCTACAACATATTATCTATACATCAGTATCACTTTTGTCCTTTCAATCGTTCCCATCAGCGTTTAATTTTCCTTTGCCTGCAATATAAACATACCACAGATTTTATCTTAAGTTTTTGCATCCTCCTACAAAGAGAGCAAATGAGATTCAAACACAATACCTATTCTTTCCAATGTGTGTCCCATGCCAGATTTGGCAGATTACATCTGAAGTACTGAATTGTCACTACTTTCATTCAGGAATAACTCAAGAGGAGCTGAAGAGCCTTCTATCTAACAGAGAGTGAGGTTGCCAACAAAACAGGCTGTCTTTGTCTCATCTCCTGAAACCCTTCCTGGCTGACCTCCATTAATCATCGGCTTTGGTATCTCCCATCCCAGACGCCCCACTGAAGGGGTCGTCAAAGGCCTGCCACGAAGAACAGAGATCTTGCCCAGCAAATGCTGACTCACCTCCCTTTTTCCAGCCATCTCATTAATTCTACTTTTGCCCCTCGTTAGAGCAGGAGGAGGGGAGATGCTTTTTGTGAAGCTAATGAATTAGGCAGAATCTTGCCTCCCTCTAGTGCCTGTGCTGGATGGAAAAACAACTCTGGATTTTACTCACACAAACCATCCATCTGTTATGTAATGTATGGCAGGAATATTGCATCCTATTTCTTACCTGTAGGGCAAGGGCTATGAACATACAGTTCAGCCACCATGATTAAAATTCAGAACAAGAGAGATACCAGCTGAGGCCCTGATGCACAATTCACCCGTTCTTGAAAGAATCACCCATTCTTTCTCAGCATGAAATTTGTTCCCTTGTTGCCAATCCTTATCCTCTCTACCACTTTGTTTCAACTCACTGGTGAAGGTGGCAAAATCTGGCATCTTTTGCACACCTTGTGGCTGCCCTGGGATGATGTCAAAGTACTAGTGAATACATTATTTCAATAATACTAAAGTTAAGGATGATTTGAGTCCATCTTGCTTATAGGCTGGGGATGAAATAGAGGCAAGATCATGGGAGCTATGGCAGAAAAATGATATCGGCAGAATATGTTTGTGCTACGGTTAGGTATAAGTGCAGATTCAGTCTTGGGGAAGGAACCCGTTTGATAGATCCATCTGGTGTCTCATTAACTCTGTACCCACAGTACATCATTGATTTTGATTCAGAAAAAATGCCCAGAAATTTTGCAAAGGGCAAATGCACTCTGAATCATTAAGCCCATTGCTCTCTGAATCGCAGGTCATATTCTCTTCAAATTTCATCTTTGACCACTCAGAAAATAAAACCGTTGTTAATTAGAAAGGAGAACATTGACTGATATTGAACTTCAATGCTTTGGCTTTTCTTAAGATAGTAAATCTTTCTCTCTCTCTCTTGGAAATTCTTTGCTTATTTCAATTAAGTTTCTGTAAATATTTCTTCTCCCCCAATAAAACACAGCCAATGATGGAAGCATCTTTTAAAACATCAGGACTATCTATCATTCCTTAATAAGATTCTTCGCCAAAAGGGCAGGAGCATTTTTAGTACTATATTCTTCAACAGACAGCAAGCGGTTTTTTCAGTTCATTAAACACTTGCCAGCACTGAGGAAGATTCTTTGCTGGGAATATTTACTCCAGTTTGTATGTACTAAGAGCATCTTTCTGCAGAAACCAACTTCTATGCCTTTTACTTCAGAGCAGAACTACATGGATTTCTGAGTTTCCACCTCATCCTACAGCTTTTGGCTTTGTTTTTAAAGCAAGAGATGTGAATTCCAGCAAGAAAGTAAAAATAGTTTACCCAGTTGTGGTTCGTAAAGAAAATTCTGTTATTTGATTCAGTCCAGTACATGCATATTTAAAAACCAGGGGTTCTGAATCCAGCAAAATTCAGAAATACAAGAACACAAGAAAATGTATAAATGGAAAAACAAGGGACATAGGGCCTGCACATCTGAGATAGTTTTCATACTTGGCAGTCAGGAAAAACATCGATTTCTTATAAGCATGTGTGCTATAATATCAATCATGAAAATATTTTTTTAAAAACCTCAGTGTGAGGATCCTTATTGTTTCCCTTTATTATTTTATTTGTGAAATCATGAATTTAAAAGGCCTTGTGAAGATCTTATTTTGTCCCCCAAAATAAGGGGGCCAATGATACCACTGCGATATATTTTAGACATGAAAGTAGATCAAAAAGATGCCACTACTTGCTGATTTGCCTTAGGCAAGCCCAGATTTGTTACCATTAGTTTACCTATAAAATGAGAAGAACACCAGTTGTATCACACAGAAGTACTATAGATGCTTCTTGGGTTACAGTGTCAATTGGGACTGGGATTGCCATTGCTAAGCAAAGCAGTCATAAAACGCAGCATCATGTGACCACATCACTTAACAACAGTAATTCTAGCAGTCCTGGTTACTGTTGTAACTCCAAGACACGTGGGTCATTAAGTGAGAAGTGGGAGTCCCAGACAAGGAGTCTAGATAGGATGCCGTGGGCGGGGATGCACTATAGAGGGCAGATGAGCAGAGGGACGCTGCAGAGTACAGGATTCCTGGGAATTTTCTATTCTGTACTGGGACTTCTTGAAATGAGAAATGCAGTGGGAGCAATTTATGGGAGCTACGTGCGATCTTTCATGCCAGCTTCCTCACACACTTTGCTCATGGGAAGCCAGCAATGAAGGTTGCAAATGGTGATCCTGTGACTACGGTTTGCTCTCATTTGTAATTGCAAGGCAGGTGTCAATAACCCAGATCACAATCATATGATCACAGGGATGTGGCAAAGGCCATAACTTCACGGATTGTTCATAAATCCACCTTAATCAGTTGCTGAACAAGTGGCCATAACTTGAGGACTACCCATACCATAATAAGTAACCCAGCTCTTTTACCTCTTGTAAAGCTCAGCTTTTGGAACCTGCCTCAAGAAAAACAACTTAAGAAGTGTCTCCAATAATTCTATACCTTTCTCAGAATTTTTCTCTTCCCTTTATTCTTTTTATAGTTAATATAAATACTGGTTATATCAAAGAAAATAAATGCATACAACACATTCAGAAAGCATTCAGACCTTCACTTTTGTCAATTTTGTTATGCTGCAGCCTGATTCTATAGTTGTTGAAATTCATTTTTTTCTCATTAATCTACACTCAGTATACCCCATAATGACAAAGTAAAAACAGAATTTTTGAAATGTCTAAATTTATTAAAAAGGAAAAACCTGAAATATCACATGGGCATAAGTATTCAGACCCTTTGCAACAAAATTTGAAATTGAGGTTAGGTGCCTCCCATTTCTCTTGATTGTTATTGACATGTTTCTACACCTTGATTGGAGTGTCTACCTGTGGTAAATTAAATTGATTGGACATGATTCTTCAATGCAAAACACATGAAAGCCCACTTGGAGTTTGCAAAAAAGCACCTGAAGGACTCTCAGACTGTGTGCAACAAGATTCTCTGGTCTGATGAAACCAAGATTGAACTGTTTGGCCTCAATTCTAAATATTAGTTAGTTAGTTAGTTAGTTAGTTAGTTAGTTAGTTAGTTAGTTAGTTTATTAGATTTCTTAACCGCCACTCTCC
>JAEANM010008292.1:0-17104 GCA_017656035.1 Myanophis thanlyinensis | reverse complement strand
GCTAAGATGACTAAAATTAAGACATAGACAACCAAACATTTTTAAGAAATTAGTGAAAAGAAGTAATCAATCTGATCGATTTGATATCATACCATCTTGTGATTTATTATAATCTTCATTCACTAAAAAAGACATATGGTAGTTCTCAACATGGGTTGGATAGGCTCTTTCCAGCTCACACAGTGGAGGATAATGGGTAACAAATAGTGTCAATGAACCAACCTAGAAAGAAAATATATATTTAGGATTTAAAGTATGTCATCAACAGTCAACAAGATGATAACCTATCATTTTCCTTTAACTAAAATAAAATGCAAATACACTGCAATCCTAAAAGCATTTAGGAAATGTATTAATGAACAGACTTGTAAGTGAACATAAAACAAAACTGTGTTGTATATGAGGATTAATCAGAAAGGAAGAACAGAATTAATCAGTAAAAGCTATATAAAAAGATTAGAATAAATTCGTTTTTATTTCTATTGTTATTTTAATAAGCCTTGTCTTTCAAAAAAATATTATTTTCTGGTAAAATCTGATGTTTTAATTTTGTTCTATAACACAAAATGCTCCTTAATATACATCAATATGTGGATTTTTATACATTGTAAAATGGGGCCCAAATTGATCCTTCATTTTGCAGGTTAATCCTGGGTTATACAGAAGACAAATTCCTTCATCTAATTTTAGTTATATATACTCTTCCCTTCTAACAGAAGTTCTGGCAATAATAAAGTCCTAAAGAAACATGATCCATTTGTACTAGCATTCACTTTCGTACCAGATGGGTACCATTTTTTAAGCTGGTATTGTTAGTGTGAGCACTTTCATGTTATAGTTTTAAGTCTATAAATATAATTTCAATGATATCATTATTAAATTGCACCCCATGTATACAAGGTCCTGTTTTGATCATCTCAACATCTGAAAACCTTAGAGACTTTCAAGAACATTGCAAAGACAAGCTATAATGTATTACTGTTTTAATTAATAAATTTTGTAGTGATCTCATATGCAAACTAATGCAAAAATGTTGATACTAATTTGATTAAAAATTCAAATACCTCAGTTCAATAAGAAGCTGAAGGCTTGCTACATATAATATCTATTTCCTCCACTTTTTCTTTAAGATAATTTACCAAAAATTATACTTAATCGAGTAATATACTTACATTCCTAATGAAATGTTCTAGAGTAGCATAAGCAATTGCAATTCCATCATGTGTACTAGTTCCTCTTCCTAGTTCATCCAAAATTACCAGTGAATGTGAAGTTGCTTTTTGAATAATTGCTGCTGTATCTGTTAATTCTTCCATAAATGTACTGCGACCTTTAAATACATTGTCTGAGGCACCCATTCTGCATCCAAAAACAAATGAACAAAGAAGTCTCAAATAAAATAAAAAATGGAAGGAGTGCCTTGAAATTCTGTATAACAGAGATGTCAGCAACTAAGGTACTTCAAAAGTACCTGTTCTACTTACAAGAACCTCTGTTACAAGAAAAAGTTAGATCAGCATTTTAGGGACTAAACAGGGACTAACAAAGTATCTATGGAAATATGGCAAGTATCAGAAGAAGAATCAGTGAATCTTTCATCACATCCATGTGGAGCCACAGTGGCTAACAGATTGGAGATCCATCTATCAACCAATGTCAAAGAAGACTTAATGTAATGTGTTAATGTTTATACACTTTCATTAATTTCATATACTCAAGTCCTTAATTAATTTCATATACTTGAGTCCTTCGGGAGAAGGGGCAGTATAAAAAATAATTAATTAATTAAATAAATAAATACTATGAAGATAATACTTAGATCAAAGATCAGAGCCCTACACAGAAAGAAAAATGCCAGATGTTCAAGCTAGTTTTAGAAAATGTTATGATACACTGTTGCTGATAGGTACTGGATAATTGAGAAAGCCAAAAAATACCAAAAGGAAGACAATATGTGCTTCATTGACTACTTCTTTGATTATATTGATCATGTGAAGCTGTGGAATATGCTTAGGGAAATGGAAATTCCAGAATATCTCATTATTTTAATGAGAAACCTAGGACAGAAAACCATGGTCTGGACAGAGGAGTTGAAGAACAAAAATTCTAGGTTGGCAAAGGAGTCAATCAAGGATATGCACTCTTCCCTTAATTATTCAATCTATTTTCTGCCTATATATTTAAGAAGGCTGGATTAGAAGAAAATGCCTGTAGTTTTAAAATCAAAGGATTATTTTCAATAACCTAGGCTATATCAATAACATTCTGATGGTTGAAAATGCAAATGAAAAGTTTGCAAGTTCTAGTAATAAAAATCAAGGAGCAAAAGGAAAAAAGATACCAAAAAACTAAATTGAAGACAGCTACAGCAACAAGACTTCGAATTAACAATGAAGACACTGAAGTGGGTGATTGCTTTGCCTTTGTGATGGAATGTAGTTTGGATTTCCAGGAGAAAAGTAGTGAATTCCAGAGAAGCAAAAAATAACTCAGTTTAGATCATGGGTCCCCAGTCCCTGGGTTGCAGATCTGTATGGGTCTGTAGTCCTTTGGAAACCAGACCATATAAGTGGCAGGGAAGAGTGAGAAGTTTCATTTTGCCTGTGCAAAACCATCCCCTCCACCACCACCACCACCACTGCCAGTCTGTAAAGCCAGAGAGATTGGAGACCGCTGGTTTAGATAGTTCGATAAAAGAAAGGATGAAGATGGTCCCTTCCTATTAATTCACAAAGTATATCGTATATGGGTATATGGGTTCGCTTAGTTTGCTTAAGTTTGGCAAGATGTGGAACAATAAAGAAATTTGCTCGGAAGAATCATAACGTTCCTTTCCTGGTTTCTGGAACCTGACATCCTTTTAGGATCAACAAACAGAACTAGCAGTCAAGAAATATGCTGGAGACTAGTATTTGGTAGGGTACCCCTAACTATTTTTCTAACCCCCACCCTCCCTTCCTACTTTAACTTACCCGTGGTTGCATAAGCATTTCACTGCATATCGTACCATGTAAGACTGTGTATGATGTGACCAATAAATTTGAATTTGAATTTAGCAATGAAAACTTTATTGGAAAAGCTATTCAAATGCTATCATATATCTATACCTAGAAAGATCAGAATCATACCAGCAATGGTTTTTTTCCCCTTTATGACTATCTTTGGAAACAAAAGTTGAACTTTGAAGAAACTGACTAGAAAATATATTGATAATCTTGAATTTTGGAGCTGGAGAAGCTCGGGAGGCTGCCGGGTTCTGCTGGGGTGGATCAGGATGGCAACGTCCAGGCGGAGGCCTTTAGGGGCTGCAGAGATGGGGAGGCAAAGATTCAAGAGATGGCCAGGCTCTGCTGGGGCAGATCAGGATGGCGACTCTGAGGTGGAGGCCTTCAGGGACTGCTGAGGCACGGAGACAAAGCCTCCAAGAGACTGTCGAGACACCGAGGCAGAGGCTATGAGGGATCGCTGAGGACCCCGGAGAGACCAGGGATAAGGCCTGCTGAGACCCACCAATGGCAGCAGTGCCAGGAGCGGCCGAGGAGAGCCATCCGCCAGGAGCAGCCAAAACAGCCTCAAGAAACAGCCCCAAGAAAGAGCGAGGACCGCCAAGAGTAGCCATGGGGATGAACACTGCGGTCATAACAACAGACATTCTGTTCCCCTTGCTCTCTTAATTTTTAATTCTTATTTTTAGGGTCTGGAGAGGCTGCAGAAGCATTTCACTGCATGTTGTACTTCATATAATTATGCATGTGACAAATAAATTTTGAAACTGAAATTGAAAATTGAGAAGACCTTTGAAACACTATGGATAGCCAAGGAAACCAACCAATGGATCATAGAAAAAAATCAATGCAAAGCAGGGGTGGAAGCCGACCGGTTTTGCTACCGGTTCAGTGCGTGCACATGCGTGCCAAACACGCTGCAGCGCAGCTCTTTAACTGCTTTTAGAGGCACCAGAGGCGGCGGGGATCATCAGGAAGGCTCTGTAGACTCCAAACAGCTGATTCAGGTAAGAAAAAAACAAAGCTTGTATAAGGAAGGATAAGGGGGGGGGGCAATTTCAAATCTCTTCTACTGGTTCAGGCGATGTGGTGTGATCTGGCTGAATTTCACCACTGATGCAAAGTTCTCAACACGAGGCATAAATGATCAGGTGTGGACGCATTATGCAAAACCCAGCTCCTTTAATATGGTCTTAATGCTGGGGAAGATAGAGAGAAAGAGAAGATGATAAGCAACAAGGGAAATAGGCTCAATTATTGTGCTGGCCTGAAGAATATTTATCTATGTGCTCACTGAAGCTAATAACAACTTGCTGGCCTATACTCTATCAATCAAAATATATAAGATAAAACTAAATGCATTTGATGCTATATCAAATTATTTATCAGTACCTATTTCATGCAGCAAAGTCATGATATTGATATGTTATTCAAAACTAATTACTATGTCAGTACATAAAGTGTAAGTGAAATTACCATTTCAACAAGTTTTATATTGCTTATGTTAAATGTGTTTGAAATATATTCAGCACTTTAAAAATAATACATCTTTCTAAAAACAAAGGACAAAGCTTGAGTTATGACTGTACTGCTTATTTAGCTGATCAAAATATTCTCTCAATATTATAACATTTTAGCTTCTAAGTCTTAGCCCTACTGTGATTCAAAAAACACATAACTGGTAAAGACAATAGAACGACATTATTTAATAATTCTGTTTTACTTAATTTAAATAATTAATTTGAAGGAAACCCAAGACAGATACAACTATGCTAAAATTCCTTACCTATACCCACCCCAAAAATGTACACTCCCTCCAGTAGGATTTGTCTTCCATAACTATTTTAACTGTTGTTTATTTGTTTGTTTAATTAGGACATTTTTATGGTCACACAACTTAAAAAAACAACTCGTGAGTGATTACCAACTAGGTCACAGAGGAAAATAAAATACTGTAAACAAAACGAAAGATGCAATTAAATCATAATGCAATAACTAAGACACTGTGTAACTAACTTATAAATTAAAGCATGTGTCTGTTTATCTAGGTTAGTCCTTCCAGATTTCAAAGCAGACAGGCACCATATGACACAATTATTAGTCATCAATAGAGCTGGTCAACATTAATATAATCTCCTGCTAAAATTACCAATATTTTTTCATCTTTTTCACTACATGTTATAAACTGAGTGAACTGATCCAATATAAGGATTTCTTCTCAAATATTAATGAGATATTAACGTATATCAAATTTACCTGTTTGGAAATTAGAAATTAAAGTATTTCAAAGCTAACAAAACACATTTAAGCATGTTAAGGCTTTTAATAAATTCAATAAACCAACTAAAATCGTGTGTGTGTGTACGTGTGTGTACACATTGTACAATTTCTACCACAAAGTGATGCAGTTGTAAAGTGTTATATTACATGATCATATTGCTTAACACAGCAATCCCAGCAGTCCTTGTTGCCATTATTAAGCAAGGATCATGGGTTGTTAAGCGAACGCCTCCTCACAACTACCTGTTGTCTTGCAATAAGCAAAGTCAATAAGGAATCTTGCAGGAAGCTGCAAGTCCTAAATGGCTTATAATCAGGTCAGCTTGCAGGTGACTTCTGCAGCATAGAAGAAGTTGGGATGACTGCTGCTGGGTGGGGAGGATGCATAGGTGGGACAGCATGGGTGGAACATGTCACACGGGAATATGGTGTATGAGATTTCCAAGTTTTTGTATTCCATTGCCAAGTTTCTCAGGAAAAAAGGCATGGGAGTTCAAATGAATTATAGGAGTGTCTTACAATCTTCCCTATTGACTCTACTTGTGGGAGAACCTGTTAGGAAAGGTCACAAATGTAATCACATGACCACAGAACATTACATCATTAGAATGAGCTAGTTATTCTGTTAACTTCTGGTTGCCAAGTGCTCCAGATCGCAATCACATGACCATGGGGGTATTGAGACAGCCAGAACTTTGAGGATCAGTTGTTAAGGATCACTCATTCAATGTCATCATAGCTTTGGATGGTCACAGAATAAGTGGTTGTTAACTGAGAACTACCTGTATCTGAATATATCAAACATTTTTTGAAATTCATTTTCTTTATTAAAGTTATAACAGAACTATATTCCATTACATAGTGTGCAACTGGGGCTGATTTTCTTCATAAAACAGCAGCATTCTTTAATTGGTTTCTGCATTAAAATTAGGTAGCCTATTCACAAAAGTACCCACAATAGGCATGTGGAGATATAGGAAAAGGGATTACTATTATAGTCTTAAATTGTTAATGTGAATGTTTTGTGATAATCCTAAAAAGAAAAAAAAAACGTATTAACATTAAAACTGAAAATAAAGAGCTACCCAAAAAATGTCTTTGTTATCTTACCTGGTGAATATACCATCCACAATACCAATTCTTACTTCTTCAGCTGGTACATAAGAACCAATCTGGGCCATGATAGTAATCAATGCAACTTGTTTTATATAAGAGCTCTTTCCTCCCATGTTAGGTCCAGTGATTATCATTACTCTTTGACTATCTTCCTGGAAAATTAACACCACAGACTATTTTAAAACAAAGCTCATGCAAAAGTTTCAGACATTTGGTGATCGTATACAGATCACCTAAACAGATTCCAAATTACTACTCCGAAAAATTCTAAGTTAGGGTATCTCAGTAAGATTTCATTTACTTCTTTTATTACCACTGCTTCACAAAAATATTTAAAATCAAATGAAAATGTAATAGCTATATGGCATTGTTAGAACTGTTTTTAAAAAATGATGTCATCCTGGAATAAAAAATGATTTTTTTTAAAATTAAAAATCTGGAGTGTCGGATGTAAAAGAGCACTTCTCCAAACAAGCATCATCATCGAAGGATTTGTTTAGATGAATTGCTATCCTTTGCCTGGATTATATACATATATGTTTTCTGTTATTCAAATCTAAACAAGGATGGAGGACTATATGGACTTTATCTATAACACCCTTATGTTTGCATTAAAAACATATTACAATATTCTGTGTAATAAAGATCCATGACTATTCTAAATTATTTTTTCTCATCTCTGCCATTTCATGTGCCTCAAAATCTTCTCTAGAAAGACCCCAAGTCTAGAATATATTTTAGAGCATGAAGAAAAGAAAGCGCCAACACAGAAATAAATGTGAGACTATGTAATTTTCTGTTTCATTTTCTAAATCTACAACTTAAATGTAATTATCTAAAAACATAGGCATCTTAATGGTGTATTCTGAATCTTTCATAGGAATTGCTGTTTGGACACAGCCACCATATTATGTAAGTTTTCTAAAAACTAAAAACAATGTCATGATCTTCTGATTATCCCAGGTCTTAAAAGTTTACTTACTGACAAGAATGTATCATTCGGAACATATTGCTGTTGCTCTCCTAGTAAAACATCTATCACAGGATGTTTCCCATTTTTTATCATTATTTCTGATTTTTCATCTATTATGACAGGTCTGAAAAACAAATATGTTTATAGACTGAATGTGGAATAAAGGTCTCAACATACATTTGCCTTATCAAACTTGAAACAAGCCATCCCATTCAATGAAGCTCCATCAATTCTGACCAGAAACAATCTGATTTGAAGGAGAGTCTCTAGGTTTTCCAACACGGCATGCAAGAATTGATCAGCACTTTTGTAAATTTACAATGTATTTTTAAATACTCCAGTACTGTTAAAAAAAATTGATTACCTGCAATAATCTCCTTGTTTGGCAGCCTCAGCCAAAGAAAAAACACAGTCTACAGTTGCTAGATGACCCACAGCTTGAGAGAGTGCATGATAATGCTCATTAAAATGACTAGAGAGAAGTACATTGGGAAGGAAAAAGAGTGAATGAAATATTAATACAAATAAACTAGAACAGTCAGCAATGCTACATCCACACAAAGTTTCTTACATAAGTTGTCTGTTTTCAATACATAGTCTAAGCAGACATCTAGTTATACATACACAGTAAAAAAATAAATTATGATGCGTTTGATTGTTTATGAAGAAATTTACTGAAAGGTTGGGAAATTCTGAAAGGGTTAGATTTAGGGTTAAGACTTTTCAAAGGGATTTTTTTTTGTCTGTCAAAAGCTGCCTAGGTACAGTGGGGCAAAAAAGTATTTAGTCAGCCACCAATTGTGCAATTTCTCCCACTTAGAAAGATATGAGAGGCCTGTAATTGGCATCATAGGTAGACCTCAACTATGAGAGACAAAATGAGAAAAAAAATCCAGACAATCACATTGGCTGAGTTGGAATGAATTTATTTGCAAATTATGGTGGAAAATAATTATTACATAATTATTATTTTCCACCAAATTATGGTAGAAAATAATTATTACAACAACAGAGTCTGTAAACTTACTCTAAAAAACACAACCATTCAGAATTGCAGTCAAGGACCAGTTGCTCACGTAGCTGATTTAGCTTTCTGTAATTTTCTACAATAAAAGGAGTGTGGAAACGGCTCACAACCTTTGTGCTTGAAGAAAGAACCAAACAGGACATGTGATTAATCAATAATTTTTTCAGCAGAGTATAAAATTAGGTCAGTATGTTCTTATGATATAAAATTAGGTTAGTATCTTAGGATTAATACTTGAGAGTTCATTATACTTTGTGTGTGTGTGCGTGCGTGCATGCGCGCGCACACGCACCCATACATAAACATACAGATACCCTTATCACTCCTATGGCTGGTTTGTGTCTTCCTAAACTTCAGCTGCTCTACCATAGGTCTGGGAGCTGCTCCTAGCACTGTACTCTTCTGGACAAAGAGCTCTGTCATTGTTCCTCGGATCTGTTGGAGTCACTCTCCCAACTTTGGAGTCACAGTCCCAAGTGCTCCTACTATCACTAGGACCAGTCTGGTTTACTTTCCATAACATTCCTTCTATTTCCTAATGCCCTATCACCAGGTGCAGTTTGGTTGGGGTCTGAGACTATGTCTTTCAATAAGTTTGTACAACTCTTCTAATATTGTTCCAAACCCTTATTATCTGTAATATTGATGCCAGCCAATTTGGCATAGTGGTTAAAGGAACTGAGCCGGAAACCAGGAAACCATAAGTTTTTATCTTATCTTAAGCATGAAGCCAATTGTAAATAACTTTACACCAGCCATTCTCAGCCCTAGGAAGAAGACAATGACAAACCACTTCCCAAAATGTTGCCAAGAAAACTGTATGGTCTATTTTGTTACTAGGGTAACACCAAAAGTGATACTGTAAAAAATGACACTGATTCATATATTTACTTCAGCACTTTACAACCTAAGTTCTGTCATCAGAAACATCAATATATAAGCATCACTGAAGTAATTAATAGAATAAATAGTAATTAGGATGTACATACATTCCAATTAGGAACTACATACCTGCTAACCTTAATCCAATCTAATGGTACAGAAGATGCAACTGAATTTTTAACTTCAATCTGAAACTGAAACACCAAACAATAAAGTATCAAATGATTAATACTGTTCTAGAACAAAATTCTACAGTACTTGAATAGGTGGATAGTTATCAATAATGCCTTTGATGACATAATTCTGTCCCGCAAATGTTATGTATAAGGAAAAGAGTACAGCGATAGAAGAAATAGTCAAGCATCTATAAGATAAATGGGAATACCAATTCAAATTTCTATTACTATCAAGGCTATCAATATATTTCAGATAAACAATTTCAGTTAAAGAATGTAATTAATAACCAAGCCTATACCAGTTCATAAAGCAATGTATATAGGTTTTCATACTCTCAAAAACACAAAGAAGAAATGGAGGTGACTTCAGGTAGATAAACTAAAGCACCAATCCACAGAATATTTCTGGATAATCTTCCCTACCTAGAATCTGGTAGAAAGTACTGGTTTGAAAATGAAGCTTTTCTTTAATCAAAATAAATAATAATGCTGCCGTTATGGTTATAAACAATCCTTGAAAACATATATGATAGTTATAACAAAAGCCTATGTATCAAATTCAAGGAATGGAAGGAACCTTTTAAAGCTCTCAGATTCCATTTTCTAGGCAATACAGGAATACAGATGAAAGCAGATTACTCTTGTCATATTTACAAAAGGGAAGTTCTTTACTTCCACAATTCCATTGTGAAACCATTTGTTTGGAAGGTTTTCTTAAAATTTATCTCGAAACTGCTTTCTGACCTACATATAGAATGCTCTTCTTCAGCATGATGACTCCTTAAACTTAAATTAAGTTTAAGAAGTTTTAAAGTCTTTTATGATGTCATCATGTCCTACAAAATCAATTTTATGGCTAAATCCATCGAGCTCCCTCAAGAGTCTGTTGTTCTCTTTTCCATATGAATCTTTCTTAACACGGATTATTCAAAAATGGACGCACTTGTCAAGATGGTTATACAATACACAAAGGAATGGAATTATTACTTTTCCACTATTTTAGATGGCATGTTTTATGACAGCATATGATTATTTTTGTCTTTTCTGCAGCCATATACTATTGCTGATTTATTCAGTTAGTTGTTCAGCTATCTACTAAAATCATATTGAGTTGGCCTTCCATCCACAGGATAAAATTTATTGATATATGACTACATAACTCATAGAACCTGACTATCACTTACTGCTTTTGCTTCATCAGATTCATCCAGACTATATTTTTTAAAAAGCCAATTTTGCATGATAATATTATAAACAGCAATTGACAATTAATGCTATTGTCGTTTATCAAGCTATACTTGACCCTATTTTCAAAGATGAATATAATAATTGGTTTACTGCTAGGGGAAAGAAAATAGAACCTTAAAGTTATAATCTGGATGAAACATTGCTAAAGTTACTATGTACATACATGCTCATGTGATTTTGTTGGTAAATAGACTCATAATAATTATGAAGCAATCATAGCTCTCACAGTCTTCATACTGCACTGTAATCTATAATCTATAAACTACTGTTATCTATATTTTGAGATCTATATTGCTATTGGTATTGTTAAAAATGTTTTCCTGAGATGTTGATTTATTTTCATAATTAATTATTGTCAGAGAACATAATGTACAGTAGTTCACAATAATTGAACAGAACTGATCTAAACATAAATCAAGGAGACCATTTTTGGAGTAAAATATGAGATATAACTCATAACGATTTTTAATAAAGCCTCTTATGTCGTACTTGTGGATTTGCATTAAGATTTTGATTTGCTTCTGTTTGTTCTTCATAATCTATACATTTGTACAGATACTGAAAAATTGGGATCATAAAATTGACCCTCTATTTTCATACTCATAAATGCTCACAATTAACTAAAGGTTCTTTTTTAAACATCAAATTATAATATTATGATAATGAACTGATGTCAACTTCATGTTCCTATGAACATTTCCCTCTCCTTTAGCACAGTAATTAAGATAAGAAATATTTTTATATTTGTCTTTGAATGGTCATAGATTAGCAGTTGCATATAAGTGAATGAAACTTGTAACTGCTTTTAAACTATACATATTGATTGTGAACTTTTGAGTTATAGGCCCAACACAAATTAGGATATGCCAAGCTGGAAAAGAATCACAGTTAATTTTACATTTATATTACAACCAAAAGCAGACTCTAGGCAAGGTGTGCTTCTCATACAGATTGCATGTAAAATAAACCCATCCTTTCACAGAACAGCATATCCTAAATTTTGCTGGGTCTATATTCCCAGGTTCTCAATTAACAAAGATTTAATGAATATATTCTAGGTTCTCAAATATGTTGATGTCCTACAAAATACTAAGATCTTAGAAAATTGGAAATATATTACTTTGTATAGTATTCTGTAAAAATTACAGCTCTAAGTCCCCTGCCTCTTTGCCAAATACATCATTTCCTTATTATATCTCTTATATAGCTGAAATGAACCACAAAATATTTCTCTATTATCATAATTTTAATTACCCCAAGTTAAACAGAGTTCTGGGTAAAACATTGTCCTATAATATGTCCTATTAAATTGTTCTCATTTATGTCCCTACCATAAATTAGCTAATGCACAGCTTTATATAGTGCTTAATTCTTATAATTACTATAATTAACATTCAATTATTGGGAAAGGTATACTTACAATAAGATGTTGACATTATCTAATTTATATTATGACAGTTGATGCTTTTACTAAAGTTTCCACCCAACTTTATTTTTATAATATAACTTCTGGTACACTGTTAGTAAATTTATGTACTAAACATTTTTCTTTAAATGTTACTAGCCTTAAAATCACTCATGCCAACTCCTAATCCTGTTAGCATAAACCATAAAGCCAATGATAATGGATTGTGGAATTTGTATCCCAAATTACCTAAGGGTGATAAACTGTTTCACTCCAATCTACTCAGTGAAGGACAACAAA
Organism: Myanophis thanlyinensis; assembly: GCA_017656035.1. Lineage (NCBI taxonomy): Eukaryota > Metazoa > Chordata > Lepidosauria > Squamata > Homalopsidae > Myanophis > Myanophis thanlyinensis. The sequence continues at coordinate 4,692 of JAEANM010008292.1, read as the reverse complement.
ATTGTTGCTGTAAAAACATAATCAAAACTACATGGTTGATAAAATTCATTTAATGTTGTATAGACAAACATACAGCATAATAAAATGAATATATATATTACCTCTTGCCCTGATACTGATACATAGTCCACAGAAGAGGAATTTAACATTCTTCGTACATCTTTAATATGATTCTGGATTTGACAGAGTACTGTCTGAATCTCATCTCTTCTCTTCCTTATTAAAGGAAAATCATCGAGATCCTTGAATAGTTCGGTTTTGTCCCCAATTCTAAAAGAAAATTCAAATTAACTTTTAATTCAATACGTTCAATATGTTTAACTCTAACAAAATGAGTAGATACAAACAAATAATATTAATATGATCTAGGGCACTATAATTTAATTGTAGAAAGAAAATTTATAAGATCCAGGGAAAAAAAATTCTTCAAAAGAACTTTTGCAGTTAATTTAATTCTTTATGTGTAAGAGGGTGTGTGTGTGTGAGAGAGAGACAAACTAAAGAGAAAAGGAAAAAAAAACAAATTTTGTCTGCTTTTCAGAGATTATAGTCAAAGACCATAATTCTACACAATAGTTGATCTTAGCCAAAGTCTAAGAAGTGAACTTGCCTGAACCATGCAATGGCTGGAGAAGTATTATCAGACAAAGTCCCTTCATTTTTCCAAAATCCAAAAAAGGAGTGATGCAACCAAGATGGACCATATCCAAACTGTAACCAGATCTGGAAAATCTGGCACATCAGTTCAAAATTGGGTTAGGCTGAGATAGTCTTACAGAATTTAATGGGAATTTTAAAAATACTAATGTAGCATATTACTTAATAATATTTTTAATAAAAAGTTATCTATTATCTATGTTAAATCATATGTATGTGTAAATGAATTGCATTACAAACAATTTAAGAAAAGTTGGGAAAGGTGAAGAGAACCGAACTTTTGTTACAATCACTATTTGGTTAAAAAAGGAAGTCACTGCATCCTACCTACACAGTACTCACCAAATTATATGCTTAATTTACTTACTTTGCTGCTTCTACATTAAGTTTACTTAAATATTTCTTTGTTGAACTAAGCAATTCAGGAATTTCCAAGAGACTTTTATGCAGCAAGGATGCCCGCACTTGAACTTGTATAGCTGGAATCAGTACTTTGACAGCTGTTTCTAAGTTAGAAAGTGTGCTTACTACCAAGTAGAATTCTTGAACAGAACACTGAAAACATAAACAAGTATCATTTAAAATGATCAGTCTTGAGGTTACGATAATCTTGCAAAACTTCCAAATCTAACGAAGTTCTTTAAGATGGCACAAAAGTCTGTTGTATAAGTTTTAATATTCTGATAATATTCTATTTAAACAAAGTTTGTTCTATTCTCTCCTTAATTTTGGACATACACTGAAATATATGCATCCTGAGTTCAATTGTTATAGGAAGATAACTGACTTAGCTGTTAGATGTTTAAAACTGAAGTAATTTAAATAAAGTTTTAAACTGTCATGTTAAATACCAATACATAGCTTAAAATAGTCAATGAATTTTAAGAAACTAGTGTACCAGGAATATAAGAAACACACACAGTTTTAATTGTCACTGTTAAAAGATATTTTCAATTATTTTTTGCCTTACAATGTATAAAACACATTTCAGGAAAAGTTGCCTGCATTTAAATATAATAGGAAAGTGGGATTATTGTTTTTAAATTATCTGTAGTCTTACCTTTTTATGATAAATACTACAGATTCCTCTCTCAACATCTGGAACCTTATAAAATAGAGATATGATTTGCTCAAGAACACTTGATTCTGAGAAGAGAATCTCGGACACCGCATCAAGTCGGGAATTAATTTCACTGTAAAATAGGGGATAAATTATATAAATAAAATCTTACTCCTTTTCTGCATTTTCAATAATTACTCCAAACAGGAATAATAATGATCTAATGCCTAGAAGAAGCAGACTCTTTTATTTTGATGCTAAAAAGATAATATGAAATTAATCAAACAACCTTTGCAAGAAATTCCATAAATGGGATGTCACAGTTCTCCTTATGTCCAAGATGCACTATGATCTGACCATTTAGTCTTCTATATCACAAACATCCTCAAAATCATTTTGTTGTTATTACCAAACAAGCAGGCTTTGAATTTTGTGTTAGGAAGAAACTGCAAACCAAGAGACTCCCAAGGAGAGGAAGGCAAATCTGCTGTTTCTATCGCTGTTGGTAGCAACCAGATTGGTTCTCAACTCCATTATTCAGAATTCTTTTTCCAACCAAAATATTTCCAAATTTGTCACTTTATCTTAATGGAAAAATTCTACTGACATCTCCTAATAATCTCTAGTTTCTGAATCTCCCTCTTATTTCTTCCTCCCATGCCTCAATCTTGCCTCATTATTTCTATTTGTGAAGAGAGAAATATGATTTCTCAAAGGGTTAAGTCTACATTATGGGATTTGTGGGCCCTATTACCGCTGCTGTCACTACCTTCAACCTCATTGCTGCCCGTACCAGTCACCTAATTAGGATGGCACAAACACTAAAAGTTGTTTCCTTAACCTAGCTGAGAGATGAACTAATCTCTACCCAAATTTACAATTTGTAAATCAACTTGGTTTCATAAAACTCATTACCTGTTCTTTTTTATCAGTAATTCATTATATACAGTAAGTATTGGCAGAAACATGCAGATTTAATTATGTAATTTACAATATAGTATACCAGTTTGAATTAAAATGTGATAACATATTATGAGAGAGTCTAAAGGCTGTGATCCTTTGCTGTTAGGTTAATCTGCACTTTAATCATTTTCACATATGGCTATGATACACAGTTCCAATAATCTTACACCAACATGGCAAATGCTGTGCCTGAAGTAATCCTCAGTATTCAAAAGGGAGAGTAGGAGGGAAAGGGTTAATAGGCACAATCTGATATCAAGTGACCTATTTTTTCTACCTCTTACAGAATCATGTTTTGAAATACTGTCCCAAGAATAATACACTGTAAAATCATAGAGGATTATCTTCGGCTTACTTACAGAAGAAACATATCAATATAAAGGCAGTTTTAAATGCTTTTTACTTCAGTTCTATGATAGTTCTATGACAAATAGACTATCACAAATATTATCAGACGCTAGCAATTCGAAAGATATTATTTTCATTTTATTTGGTATTATCCTACACTATTTGAATTTATGTTTTGAAAAACTGTATTTAATATAAAACTGAATTATATACTGTAGAATTGTGATATTTAAATTATTTACACATTTCTTTCTTTAACTGAATGCAACATTAACCTGATTCCAAGCTGGACACAGTGACAAAGCAAGAGTAGGTGCAAAAATATTAAACATCCACTGAATACAACAAATACTATTAAAAATACATTTGTAAATAGTATTTTCAAAGTATCTATGCAGAGATTTAAAAATAGTCAAATAAAGCTCTATATTTTTATGATAGACATCCTTGGGGAATAAAATTGCTGAATATGGTTCAATCATTGCTAACAAAGGACAATGTATATCTGTAAATGATGATGGAAGTCTACAGTTTTTGGAAAGAAATCTCACATTAAAAATAGAGATAATGGTGGCAAACCGATCCAGCATGGGATGACTATTTGTATAACAAGCATGAGCAATACTAATTTCCCTCATTCTTAAAAGTAGGAATAAACTGTTATTAAGAGTTATTTAGCCAGAAACTAAATTTGCATATCAAACTATATTTACAGCAATATTTATAACATTATAATTATTTATATAACTGAGCAAATTTCTTCTGTTATATTACAGAACAGAAGCAAAACAAATTCTACCTGACTGATGAATAATATTGTGGATGAGAAAAATGCATATAAGACAATGCCAAATGTACAAGAGGATGAGAGAAAAATGTTATTTAAACTATATAGAAAGGTGAAGTTATAGAGGAGATAGTCAGAGGACAAGGAATAGTTAAGATTAAAGGAAGAAAGCAAATACAGTATTATTTTGAAGGAAATAATCAATTTTTGGGAAAACAGTGAAAGAGTAAAATGAGGTACTCATGGAGATGGAATGGAATTAAAAATATATATGAGAAAAAATTAGTAAAGGGCAAGAAAAGAATCTCAATTCTTACATATCTCGTATTCCTAACCAGGGTGAAATAACTCAGCATTCTGGACCTTGTCCTTAAGAGAAATATCCAGCTCTTCATAGCTGGGGTTGACAGAGATATACAGAATGCTCAATTTCTGTACTCTTAGCTTCTCCTTATAAATTATGTCCTTTGTTTTTGCAGTTGATTGATTAATCTAGTCAAGGACTGATGTCCTTGAAATTTCTATTGCTATGCAGAGAATGTGGGCATTCTGATATATGTAGGAAGTGTCACATAATTTTTAAGAAGATTGGGTCCCTTCTTTTCCCTTTTCTGAATATTGGAACTATGCTCACTCTTCTCCAATGTTCTGATATCTTACCAGTTCTCTATGCGTTTTCAAAGATTACTCTCAGTTGTTCTAGATCACTTCTGTCAGCCCTTTCAACATTCGAGAATTAATTTGCATGTGCCTGGAAGCAAATTCATCTAAGATAGAAAAGTGGATTTCTTTTTTACAACTTACATAATAAAAAAAATTCATAAAAATAATTTGTATGTGTGTGTGTGTATAAAATTTATTTTATATAAATTATATA
>JAEANM010008291.1:0-17105 GCA_017656035.1 Myanophis thanlyinensis | reverse complement strand
ATAAAATAAAATAAATAAAAATTACACAAGAAAGTAAATGAATGACCAAATATTTGTGACATAATCAAATAGGTAGTACTTTATTATTTATTTGAGGGATGATGGCTGCAAACTAGTTGTAACCTTTAAATTCTGGAATATTTTCAAGGCAGAGGTCTATCCTATAAATATAAGCTACTTATGTCTGGAGCCTGTGTGACTGCCAGAAACTGTGATATCTAATCTACATGAAGACAATCTTTATTTGCTTTCAGTAAGTAGTTATGATCAGCACTTTAGATTAAGTGCCCCACTTCATACAGCTCTTCATTTAGAGTTAATAAAATGACGGCTGGATATTCAGTAAATACTGAGCTAACATTAAGAATATAATCAATTTATTAAAATGTCACAATTATGCAACACAGCAGTGAATAATGTGTGGCTAATTTGAGCAGTGATCTAAAATGCAAGCAAAAATTCACAATATTTTTGGTGTTTCCTAATTTGGCAAGTCATGCTTCTTTAAAAAAAAAAAGACACATTCACTTTCTCGAAGCAAACACTCATGTTTTAAACTTCTTATAAAACAGCAAAGTCCCATTTGCTTTTGTCTTGATTCTTTTTAATATTTATTAGTTAAGTTAGGGAGCCAAAAGTAGATGACAGCTTCTAGAATTTTTGAGAGTAGAGGTCATAGGAGGTTATGTATTTTATTCTGTGTTAATTCCTTTGTGTGTTTCTTCTGTTCTCTTGTATTGCATTTATACTTGATCAACTCAATGAGTTACTGCCCTATTATCTTTTCTATAGGAATACACAAGAGGAATGGCTAATGTCTCCCTCTCAAACTTTTCAGTTAGAATCAGTCTGTTTTTACACACATTTCTTTTGCTGGATTCTTCCCCCATACCAAATTTCTTCTTGTTCTATTCAATTCTGGGAGAGTCATCATGCTGATAGACAAAGACCATCCCAATGCCTTTTCTACAACCCCTTTCTGGTATTTCCTTGGGTGGTAAGAATAAAAATGAATTTCCTTTCTGTACCCTTGGGTGAGAAGGAACTAGTCAGATCTACATCTTTGTGAAGTTAGTCCATTGTTTCTTGTGTCCTTCCTTAATAGCAAGTAAGCCCCTTGGGGAATATTAGCAAAATTGTCAGGTGTGCTCCCAATGGCCTTTCCTGTTGCCCCCAAAGAACTATTAACATCTGCTGCCTCTATGCCAACTGGAAAGTGCTTGCCTGGAGATCTCTCTGGTCCTTTGCCCAGTGATTGGAAGCATTGGCTCCTTGCCAGGCTCTTCTCTTGTAGTTTGTAGTGCAGTAGCATTACAGCAATATGGACACTATTTTGCTCTGATGGAGCAGGCTATCAAAGCCCAAAAGGTTTCACCCTGGTAAATTTAGATGAATAGAATGGAATGATTAGAACAGAGAAGGTGAGCAATGTAAGAAGTCTGGGATCAACTAATCTTTTCTGTTTGAAAATAATAATAATAATGAAATCCAGATAGGGGTTTAAAGGAAAAACAGTTGATTTGCTGTTTACAAAACAGTACTGTTCTGCTTTCTGCTAACAATGACCAATTTCTTTATCTGTAAACAAATCCTCAAATATCAAACTTGTTAAGGTGCCAGCAAAAAAAAAAAAAAAAATCAAGAATAATTCCCCTAGAAAATGTAATTGCATTTTGGAACACTGTATATTGTTACTTTGCAGAGAGTTTTTGGCATACTTCTGATTCACTAGAATGGAAAAATAAAACATTCACTATTTAGGGTGAAATATCAATCATCTGCAACATTAAATATCTTATTTCATTATCCATTATACACATTAACAAGAAGTTGTACCTATAGTGTTTAGCTCACTTTTTAATTAAATACAATTTGATCAGGCATTTCCAATTGGGTTTTTTCTCTCTTTGCAGGATTCATTATTCACCTCCTTCTTGGCTTTGGCAAAACATTTGTATCTCAACTTACAAAAGCCTATTATGTGGGCTTTTATGTCAATATAAATTGAATAGTTCTTAAAAGCATGTTTCTGGGTTTCTCTATAAGGAGTCATTTAAGTAGAAATTCTAAGAGTGATTTTAGGCCTTCTAAAACATATGATTAATTCCCTCCTTTATCATTCATTGAAAAGCAGATATGTGTTTTATATTACAATCTGTTCTTGAAAAATCCTTTCAGTCTTAAAAGTGGATTACAATGAAACAGAATTTGATCAGCTTTAGATCCCAATCTATAATGAATCCATCTTGGATTCTTGAGATCTTGGTTTATGAACTGAATCACCAGCATCTTATATCAGCCTCTTTTAAGGACAGATGTTTTGCCTTTCTACTGAGGTCACAACCTTCTCAGAGAAGAAAAATATACGTTCCTGAGATCAAAAAGAGGATTTTAGAACCTGAAAAAGGTTCACCTTTCTTCATCACTCACAGAAATAACCTCACCATAATCCATAATCATTGATATAAAGCAAGTAGAAAATGGACAATAGGGGGGGCAAGAGTGCTTCTACCATATCTTTACAACCACTTTACAACCCAGATGATCCATTACAAATAAGATTTATATAAGGACTAAGTTGGGTTATAAATAAAATTAATGAAACAGACTGCCAAAATTAAAATAAAAGTTTTGCAATAGTACTACAGAATCCCAGTACTCACATCATAAATGCTTTCATCAGTTTTACTGTTTGGAAACCAACAGTGCTTCATAGCAAAAATATTAGATTTCACTATTATGTCAGTTCAAGAAAGGGAAAATATAGAAGATTATGCTTCCCAATCTGGAGGTACATTAACCCTATTCAGACATTATGAAAAATATCATAAAACTCACCATGAAAAATGGTTAAGGTCACACATTTGCTTATAAATCCTAGGTGACTATACAGAGAAAGTCTTTGAAATGTATTTGAATATAAGAAGCTCAGCTTGGTAGTTGGGCTGTTGGGCTGAACTCTGAAATTGGCAATTTGGTTGCAAACATTTTGTCACCATTGGAAAAGACATCGTCAGTGTGCTTTGAACAAGCACTATTCAAAGTGCACTAACAATGTCTCCTCAAATGGTGACAAAACATTTGCATCCAAATTGCCAAACTTAGGGGCTTAGACCAACAGCCCAGATAAGGTTTATGCATGTGTAGACAAGTTGTCTACTTTCTGTGCAATTCTAAGGTTCAGCTTAATATGGAAAACAATGAGTGCACAACTGTGCACATGCACATATAGCTGGCTTTCTCTAAACATCCAAGTTCTAATGTTACAAGAAGTTGCTATTCCTCCTTATTGGTTATATGATGATTTTTAGCATCATATGTAATGCCTATCCTGTAAGGTTTAGATTTAAAAAATGGATTATTCAGATTCTTAATTGGTCACTCTGCTGGCTGTTTTCAAATGAGAATAATATTTCCCAGAGTTGCTGAATAAAAGTTTGTTGGTCTTCTACTTCTCAGCAGAATTCAGTGGTTGATTGATTTGTTGATTTGTCTTAGGCCATGTGTTCTGTTGCAGTTAATAATGGCACCAACATGCTCTGGCAGCATTTTTATCACTGTGTTGCCACAATATCCTTAGCAGCACATCTTTATTTGATAGCATTTCCATCTTATTCAAACACTGTCCAAGGATAGCCTGAAGTTATGTGGAATCTGCTATGCTTGGTCATCTATTCCTCTAGTTGGAAATTGTTCGGAATTTCAGGATTATTACACTCTGGAATGAAAAAAAGTGGTAAAATAAGTCTATGCAAGTAACAGGGAACTTAGCCCACAGTGTGTGAGAAAGTCAGCTTGACTTATTTACAAAATAAGATGCACCTGGTTTGGTATTGCTTCTAATTGGTCCTGTAAGCACATGGACACTTTTAGCTGCTGAAAGAGCTGAGACAAAAGAAAACCTTTGCCAAGGCAGCACTATGGATCCCCTATGGCTGAGCTTGATAGGAGCAGAGGGGAGATGCCTAGAGGAGCACTCTTTTATTATTAAAGATGACTCTCTCTGTGAGGAGAGAACAGAGACTATGGAGAAATTAGTTGCTGATGGCACACAGAGAGAGCAGATGTTGGAGGTTAATGGAGCATTAGAAAAAAGGAGATGAAATAAGTTTCCTAATACCTGTTAGGGCTTTTCAAGCCACACATTTATTTATTTATTTATTTGTTTTAAAGTGGAGACACGCAAGACATATTCTCAGAATGGATATTTATAGCAAGATCATTTCATTGCTTTGCTTAGCATAAAGGGACTTCAGGAGTGAACTTCTTGAGCTTCAGTGCTGCTCAATGCAAACTCAATGCATCATAAACAGGAGCTGCCATTGACATTATATTGCCATGGTGTTTTTTTTTTTTTTTTAATGCACTCTGGGCATCTTCTGAAGCACAGTGAAAGAGGAGATGATCTGATCTGATTGAATGTCTATTGTATAGAACTAAGGCAGCTTCCAACAAAGACCAGTGGATAAAATAAGGAAGAAAAAATCATCAGAGAACAAATGGAACTCTTTAAACATAATTCTACTATATGATTGTGGATGTGTGCTCAAGAAAATCCATCCCATTTGATTTATGGATGCATATTTCTAGTCTGGTCATTTTATTCTATAAATCTTTAATACAAATTAATGAAGATTACTTTCCTGGGGTTCCCATGGATTTTTAACAATTGATTTCAAATGCTAGTCAGTTGTAATTTGTGTCCAGCATTCATATCACTGCAGTTTCACTGACAACAGAATGTTACACATTTCCTTCCATTGCAGATCATGGCAATGTTCTTTTACATTCCTCCATATCATGAATTATCATGTCAAAAGCAACTGCTAGAAATATAAGTCAGGCTGTACACACTAGGCAACACAGAGGAACCTCTAGTTAGTGCTGTGCAATAACACCTTCTCAAGTGAAATCCAACGTATGCAGAATAGCAAGCAACTTTTCCTTTAGTCACACAGTATGTGAATGCACATAATCAATGCTGCACAACACAATTTGTTTTTTGCAGGGAACACACAAATGCAATCTATGAGCTGAATGCTGCCACTGATGAAATTGAGGGTCACAAGAAAGTGATCTCTGTTGATGTTGAAATATATGGTTTTTATTTTCTTTTTAAAAAGAAAAGTGAACACATTGAAAGACACTAAGACTGTACAGTCCTCGACTTACAGTGACAATTGAGCCCAAAAGTAACACAGTGTGTTATTGGGTATCCTCCATTTTTATACAAACAAGATCATCTTGATCACATTTGATACAATTGCTAACCTTTTCCAATTCCTAACATAATACACTTTTTATATCATTATAATCTTCCATTATTTAATTAATCAAAGTTTCATTTTATCCATATTTATACCAATCCCTATCTTCTATATATTGTTTTCACTACAAATAAGATCTTAATCACCTCTATTAGTTTTAACCATTTATAGAATTCTAATAATAATGATAATGAAGATGCACATACTTTTGTCACATTATACATTCTTCCATTACTTATATAACATTATTAATAATATGCATCATGTTTCATATATTATAAAAGGTTCATATTCATATTACAATCTTATTTAATTTCCAAAGTATGTGTTTATTACATCTCTTCTATCTAATCTCCCCTTTTTAATTTCTAATTGTGCTCCTGCTGCCTTTTTATCCATCATACCTTGTCCTCCTTAATGTTTTAATAATATTTTCTTTAGCTTGATTCTTGATACTCTCCTCTCTTTGATCTATTTCTCTCTCCACTGCCCTTTTGATTGTCTATTTCAAATTTGTCTCCCTTCTTTACCCTATTCCATTGTTTAATTTTCAAAATGTCTCTTCTTACTCCCTTCTCTACCCTATTTCGTTGTTTATTTTCCCTAATATCTAATCTTGTCCCTATCTCCTTCCAAACACCATAACCTGATTCTTCAATTTTAATTTTTCTTTTAATTCTCCAGTTGTTCTCCCTCCTTGTCCTATTTCATTTATCATTACTTTTAATATTGTCCCTTTTAAATCCTCTTGTTCTGGATCATTGCTTTTATTTCTATGCTTTTGTATTTGTCTCCACCTCTTCCTGTGCATCTTGTCTGATCATCTCTTTATGTAATATGGTTTCTGTTTTTTTATCTGTAGTCTCCAATCTGTTCTCCAAGTCTTTGCCTCCTGTTTTCTACCATTCTCTTATCTCTCAAATTAATGATGCCATCTCCTTCCAATTCTTTATTTCTTCTTGAAACATCTCATTAAAATTTATTTTATTCATCTTTTATCCAGTGGTCTAACAACCATATATTCAATTGTTAAATCAGGCCCCAAAGAGTTAAAAATATATATATTTAATCCAGGATAGTTTTTTCTCTCTTTCTTTTTGAGTTTCAGATGTAATGTGCTTCTTTACAACAGCAGATGGCATTATTGAATCCAATTTCCAATATTGAATAGTTCTTTTTAATTTTTAATATTATTTCCACTGCTTCTAAAGTATTAATTTTTGAAATCCATAATTCCAGCACCAAGTGCCTGTCCAAAACAACATTCTTCAAATTGTAGATCCAAATTTCTATATTTTTAATAAATTGATGCCTTCCCCTTTAAATCTCTCTGTTCTGTTTAGACTCCTTTTTTTTTCCTTCTCTCTCTCCCACCGTTAATTTGCTGCCTCTTCCAAAATAGTTGGAGACACTTTCTTTTGAATAGTCTTTTGGGGTTTAAATTAAAAGAGTAAAGATTCTTCTCACCCAGCTCCAAATGTTGCTTGTACTCTCTGCTCCTGCATTGCACTTAGATAGTCTCATCGGCTGTCACAGCTTCGGACAGATATTTTGGCTGCCTCTTTGTCGTGCCATGGCATAGAAGGAATTATGTCCTCATACTCTCCCTGACCTCACCAGGTGCCCTTCCTTGGCTTCACCACCCTTCCAAGGCAGCTTTCAGCTCCCTAGAGAGCCCACCAGTCGGGGAAGACTAGGGCAGAAGCGGAGAGCTCCATTTTCTGCTTCTAGAGGTGCTGTGACATCAACTTGAATCCAAGAGTCTTAATTTTGATCACATGATCATGAGGAGCGCTGAAAAGGTTGCAACTGTGAAAAATGGTCATGTCACATTTTTCAGTGTCATCATAACTTTGATTAGTAACTAAACAAATTGTTGTAAGTTGATGACTACCTGTATAAGGTTATTCTTTTTCATTGTTTACAGCTAAAAGAGGTAACTCACTAAATTAATAAGGAATTAATATATTTTGAGAAAAACAGTGAAAAAATAGCTCAAAATGTACTTCAGGATAGCTTTTTAATTTCAACATTAACAAAAAGTGAATCCATAAAATCAAGTTTAAAATATGCATAGCAATTTAAATACCTTATAGTAGCCAAGAAGTTGTTTCATCAGTAAGGGAATTCCCCAAAGTTTTCTTCAGTTTTGATATTCCCCTTATGTTTCTTTCAACTGGGAATTTTTCATCTAACTGTTGGTTAGATGTGCTTGCTTAACCGCTGTCATTTTCAGCTAATGATAAATGAAATATTTTGAAAAGTCTACATAAGCCAATTAATAATTTCATTAAGGAATTAGCTTCTAAAAAAGCTTTAAGGCAGAGTTGGGGAGGTGATCCCTTTTTATATATAAATCTCTTAACTGAAATAAAGGCATTGAATAAATTAGATATTTGTGTTATGTGAAGAACTGTGAAACATTTTCAGAATAAAACTCTAGGGAGGGATGTTTTAGCATGTCTAAGTAGAATTAATGGAAATAACAGGACAATGGCAAGTGAGAGGGCTAACTTAGTAATAAGTTTCTTATGCTCATGTGGTGGAAAGAATTGGGGACTTTTCTCAGATTACTCCATTCATTCATTGTTGAAGAGCATCTTTCATGGAACTGGGTACTTTTTCTCAAAATATTCATTCATTCATTCATTCATTCATTCATTCATTCATTCATTCATTCATTCATTCTGACAACACAACAATGGCAAATTAAAGGATTAACTTAGATAACAGCTTCTAACACAGATTCTCAGGGTGGAAAGGAAGCCCCGTGTCTCCCTGAGTGATTGAAGTGTACGCAGCACCAAGGGGTGGAAGGAGTGGCCATGGGACACAGCAAGAGATGAAGCAAGCTTCCCTTCTGCTCTGCAACATAGAGTGAGTCTCCACCACTACCACCCCTTCTCTGGCCAGGTGAGGAGAGGAAGGTGAGGGGCAGGGCAGCTGATAGAAGCCACAGCAGGGGAATGAAAGAGGCCTGAATTGCCGACATTCATTGCTTCGGCCCACCTGCGCACACACACCCCCGCAACAGCACCATTCCCTCATTCCAGCCAGCGAGCGCTGAGCTGCTCCTTGCACTTTTCACTACCTGCAAAGTTGCCCACCACGAGCTGTAGTCACAGGACTGACCCATTGGTCATCCTGATGAAGCTCCTCCACTGGGATGCTCCATGGACCACCAAAATTTTCTCACAGACAACCAGTGGTACATGGACTACCGGTTGGTGACCTCTGATCTAGGGAAAACCAGAACTGTAGGGAGAAAAAAAAAGCAGTCTATGGCAAAACCCATTGTTGCTATGAAAATTGCAAAACCACATCCAAAGAATCATCCACAATTGAACTCAATGTAAATAATTGTTGCTTATAGACTCAGATGAGATATTTAGCCTTCCATTATTAAATTGAAATATTTGGAGGGGAAAAATATACTAAAAGCAAGGACAGCGATAGGATTGACAGTGTTTTGGTGTCCTGTCTAGAGATGAGAGAAGTTTCAGCCTAAAATTATTCTAGAATATTAAGAACAGTGGAAAGGAGCTCAAAATATTATGAGCAACATCATTTCCTGGAGAGGAATTGATACACAATTACTGGAGAGGCCCTGTTGTTGCTGACTTTCTTGTTATTTTTTTTTCCAATTTTGTGAGTGTCTTTTCCAGTTCAGCAGGTTGCATTTTAGCTAAACTTCTAACTTCTGAACCTGCATGCCTCCTGGAGACTTTTGGCCTGTAAGATTTTCAACTTTCTTTTCCCCTTGTTCCCCATTTCCCCTGTGCCCTATTTTTAATGTGTCACTGCTTCCTGAGAAAACTTTGGGTACCCTGACATAAAGGAATAGCAGCAGTAGAGGATGAAAGAGATATGTTATTCTTCCCCTCCCCTGCCACCTTGTTTTTCCACAAGATCCGTTCTCTGTTCTAACATGTTCATGGGCATAGCATATCCAGACATATTTCTGCTTTTATTTCCAGGTTATAACTTATTTAAAAGATCTTTTCATAATTTTCAGCATACTAAATTAGAGGAGTTGCTTAATTCAGTTTATAAAACTAGGGGTCATATCAAATTGTAGAGAAATACATTTTTTTAAATAACCTCAGTAACTAAAGAAAGATAAATATCTATCTTATGTTAGGTCAAACCTCTGCTCAAAAATAAATTATAAGAAAACAACAGTAGCAGTTTGAACTATTTTGCTTTCTGTTTATGTTAAATATCTCATGTCCTGCTTAAATGTGATGTAATTTTGTTCTACAAAACTTCTACTGTTTCACTGCATGCAACCTTCTCCTTTTTGCTCTTCCTTCAATGCACACTTTTCCCACTTCAGACTACCCCAACCCCTAAAAAAACCTAACCAGAACTATTTCATATAGATAAGCAAAGCTAAGCTTATCCCATATTTACTATATAGATATCTGAAGTATCTACATTTGTAGAAGGAGGAATGACACAACCCTCAGATGGCTGATATAGAAATGGTATCATTATTTTGTTAGATTGCTGTGAAAAGTGTACATTTTAGCCCAACCATTGAGGATTGTATATGACTTAGAATTTAATAAAGTCATTGGAGAATAGATATGTCTCCAAATTCATTTCATTATTTTAAAGGAATTAGCTTACAAAGTTAAAAATGCAAGCAAAGTTAAGATGTGGAGACTTTAATATATACTGTACATGAATTATATCATTTGTGTTAATTTAGTAATACTGACTTTTCAGCCCATCATTAGGGGACATTGAATCACAAGCTATAGATAAAACAACTTTTTGTTGTTATCCCCCCCCCTCTTTTTTTTGGGGGGGGTTACTCTACTTGCTCTTTTGTCTTAGGAGTTTTCTAATTGGTCTTTCTCCCTCTCTTCCCAGTTGCTCATAGAGGACACATGATCTTTAGTGTTTTTCCTGGTAGAATGTAGTTAGAATTTACCTTTCCTTATTAATCTATTGTTTCATATAAATTTGTCCAGATTTATAAAAACTGTTTCCATAATCATTGCACAAATCAAGAAGCCAGGAACACTCACATACACACCAGTGGTGCAATTGAACTGGCTTCATTACCGGTTCGGTGTGTGTGCCAACCTCACTGTTGCGTGGCACTTAAAACTACAAATTTTCCATTCTGGAGGCTTCCCAGCTGATTGGAAAGGCTGCAGGGGCATGCAGAACAGCTATTCTATGCAACCTAGTGAGTAAAAAACTAAAAAAAAAAAAACAATTGAAGGGAATATAAGCAAAAAAAGAACAAGGGTGAATGGGCGGGCCCAAACATTGTCAGCAGCAGGTGGGTGGGGCCAAGCTTCATCACTGCTACCAGTACAGCAGAACCGGTGCATCCTGGCTGAATTTCACCACTGATTCACACATAGAGAATGTCCAATAGTTTCATTATGAGAAACTTGAATGTTGCACAAGTGTATCACAGAATATGAATGAGGCAATAGATACATCTTTTCCCCCCTTTATTACAAGTGTCTACTAGGCACATTTTCCAGTTTCACTGGTGATTATAATGTATGCTTCTTGGATATTAGTTTGGCCTCTGAAACAGACCTAGTGACCGTCATTCATGCATTTTAGCTTCAAGTCTGAATTATTACACTAAAGGGAAATAATGCTGTTCTGAATGTCATTTTTCAAACACTACAAAAGGCTGCAACTCACCTTTTGATAGAGGTGAGTAATTATAGCCACATTATACTCACACTAATATTCCATACTGTTTTCAGTGACTAACTTTCTGATGTTGAGTGTATAAAACCTGGGACAGCATGCATCTGTTACAACTAAAAAAATAAGAGTTCCATCTCCACAATTAGATGGTAACCTATCCATAGATTTACCACCTCTAAGCTTCATTGGGTGGGGTAGTCCAAATAAGTATTCTTGCTTCCCTTATTAGCTGCAATAAGCCAGTTTGGTCTAGGAGTTAAGGCATCAGACTAGAGAAGTGGGGACCATGAATTCAAGTCCTGGCTTAGCCATGAAAGCCAGCTGGATGACTTTGGACCAGTCACTCTCTCTCCGCTCAGCCTAACTCACAGGGTTGTTGTTATGGAGAAAATAGGAGTAAGACGGTGTATTAGATATGTTAGCCACGAGTTATTTGTAAAATTAATAAAGGTGGGATACAAACAAATACATACAATAAAATATTATATGCAAAATTCACAAAATTGTCCATAGCCTCCCCACCCCCGATAGCAGTGCAGAATATTTCAGCCAAGTGCATCTTTTATGACCATTTATAAAATGGAATATGCTAATGATTATATTGTTTGAATTGTGTGATGAACAAGTGGTATTATATATATCCAGGATCCAGGCTTTATAATGAACTGTCTGTGTACATTGTGTACAGGTTTATATGGCTTTATTGCTTGAACCAAGATGTCTGATACTTGATTTTCACGTAGCAGATATAGCAGTATACCACTTGAAAACAAGTCAGTCATCTTGGAACCAGATGAATTTATGAGAAAAAAATTCATGAGAAAAACAAGATGAATTATGACAAAAATATTTGCAGATCTAGGACAAAAGCTATATTTAATTTTAATTATGTTAAAATGACCTTCAACAACAAGGCACATTGAATGTTTAACTCATTATCCTGTATGTACTATTTAAAACTTGACAAATACTTTTGAAAGGACATTGGAGACTATATCCAAGCTTAAATTATCATATGTGAAGTTTACATATTGAGCCCATATATACTATAAATTCAGTCTATCCTTTGTATTTTAATACTATATTATATAGTATAACAATGCTATTGTATTGTTATAAGTAGAACAAAGAAGTTCCTCCATCCCATAAATATTCTATATCTAAGCCTCTTTATATTCATGCATAATGTTCTGTAGTTATGTGTTCTTAGGTATTAGATGCTTAGCAACTCTGTGGTCGAGACATATTCAAGCAGCCATAAAAGAGTATACAAGTTATTCCTATTCAGTTGTCATTGTTATTTTGTCTATGTACAGTTAGAAAGCAAGAATTTTTTTTCTCTCCCATTAAAGTGGCAGTAGCAAAGTTCCAATTTCTTCAGAGGAGTTCTAAGTTTTATTGAAGTTCCCACTGAAGTTGTGAAGTTTTTCTTTTTAGTTATAATCTGTATCTCTACTGCAAATCTCCAGGTAACATTTTGCTGCTTTTATCATCACTTCACTTACATGTCCAGCCTAAGCTTTGCAGAAACTCAACTCATTCTCCCTTCATCCTCCAAATCCCCCCTTTCTCTCCGTTCCTCCCTCCTTCCCTATCCTTTGGGAGTGATTTTCTTATCACTAAGGCAAGAGAATCTGAGGTTCAGGTATATTTTAGCTCCTTTGAAAACATGTCTTTACCAACTCCTGGAATCTCTGCTGGAAAGGAGAACTGCAGAGAACATTTCACTCTGGAAGAAGCTTTTGTGAAAAAAAGAACATATATGCCAAATAAAATTTTCTCAATTAAAAGAAAACCTGAAAAGAGTTTTTATAGCTGCAGGGTGCATTGGATGAACTGATCTTATTAAAAGATTCCCAACATAACAAGAATATCATTTTTTTTCTATGGCTACTAATGTTTCACAGTTTAAAGTTCTTTTTTTTTTTGTAGTACCTGCTATTTAGAAGAAGCATACCAAATGAAATGAAAAGACACCAATGTATTTTTAAAGGTAAGAAATGAAGGATACAGACTATTATTTTTTAAATTCAGCACAAAGTATCTGAGCGTGTGCTTACAGACACTGATGGCTTTGTGACGTCCCATCTTGATTACTGTTGTGCACTTTACAAGGGCCTACCCTTGAAGAACTTTTGGAAGAATGAAGGCACATATATGTGTCCAGAATAATGTTGCAGGATCCAATCTGTGCCAGTCATCAGGACCAGAGGTTTTGTCTTACAAGCTTTTGGACTCATGATGGAGCCCATCTTCAGCTAGACACACTTCTAGAGAGGAGTTCCCTGAAGATGGGCTCAAGCACAAGCCCAAAAGCTTGGAAGACAAAACCTCTGGTTTCCGATGGCCAACCCAGATTGGATCCTGCAGCATTCAGAAGCTTCAACTGATACAGAATCAATTGCATGAGTAGCAAATGAATACTCAGCTTCATTTGTTGGATATTTGATGCAAGTATTGCTGCACTGGTTGACAATGTATTTCTGGGTGCAATTCAAGGTGTTAGTAACTAGGTTATCTCAGAGACTGTCTTCCCCCAGTTACTTCTACCCATCCAGACTGGGTCCCATCAGCCAACGACCTAGAGACATGCCTTTTCTGCCATAGACCTTGCCCTCTGGAATATTATCTCTCTAGAGATTAGGGTGACCTGGAACTTGTTAGTCTTTTGTAAGACTTTGAAGACTGGTTATGTGCCCAGGCCTGGGTCTTGAGTGTGTGACAAGCCCCATTTCCTAGTGATATTAATATCTACAGATATTATTTTTTTCCTGGAAGCTATAAATATTTATCTTTTGTATTATTTGGTTTAAATTGATTTTATGATTGTTTGCCACACAGAGTTACTTGTTTAGATAGATGGTGATAGAAATTGAATAAATAGATGCCCTTTAGACGTGAAAAGGATTATGCTATAAAATACTATATGGTTAAATGTGCTGTTCCATTCATAGCCAAGCAGATGCTTATGTTGGACTTATAAGCTGATAGGAGCACTATGTCACACAAATTTGTCATCCAGTGCCATTGAATGAATGAGAACTCCAGGACACTGCAACCATCATAAATGTGAGTCGGTTATAAACCATCTGAATGTAAATCATGTGATCATGGGGATGCTTCAACAGTCATAAATGTGGAAAAGGATCAGAAGTCACTTTTTTCAGTGCTATTGTAATGTCAAACAGTCAGTAACCTAACTGTTGCAAGTCAAGAAGTACCTGTATTGGGCTGCATGGTTTTGGTTTTCTAGTATGTTCTACCTTGAAGGACTGACATCACCGCACAAGAGTTGCCGATAAAAAGTAATGGGTTTTAAGGCAAGACAACCTTTAGTGCAACTTTAAAAAAAAAAATATTCTATCAAAATCTGAAGAAAAATTCCCTTCCTCTCTCAGGTTCTAGGCCAGTGCCTTAAAAATTGACAGAAAAATGGCTTTCACTTGTCTTATTTTTAACATAATTTCAGACACTCAATGTTTTAAGTTTAATAAATGTAGTTTTTTCTCCATCCTTATATATAATGTGATACTAAAAAAAAAAAAAAGAGCATCTTTTTCAATACAGGTGCTAATACTATAATCGTTTTAGTGCTAGGTAGGCTAAAAATATTTTCCCCAGAAATTTCACAGTGATAGCTTAATATAAATTGAATTTTATGATTTTTTTGTGCCTTTTGTTGCTATGTCTCATATGCTTTATTTATTTTTTATTATGTAGCATATTATTTTTGTATTTATAATCCCCTTACTAATTTTTAAAAAAGAAAGCTGATATCAAAGAAAATTTAATTAATCAATAAATAATTAATATTAGAGCCTTAAGTTAGATTTATGATATCTTGTTTTTGACAATACAATGGTACCTAAAGCTCATGGACCTGCTTCTGTTTTTTAATTATGTAATATTTCTGTTGCTATAGTGGTGCTCTTTTCCTGTTGCTTTCAAACTACTGCTGTGTTACATAAAACCCTGGAAACTTCCCAGAATTCATGTTACATATGACGTTTCTCTTTTCACAGAACTTGCATTCTTGGTATTTCTTGGAACATACCAGTTAAACCATTTTCCTCCCTAATAATAGTGGCATGATGTGTCTATATGGGGGCATGCCAATTGGTGACCATGGTATTCAGCATTATTTACCTTTGCCTGGAACAATGGAGAGACCTAACAAAAAAGTTCTTCTTATGAAGATAGAAAATCAGTTCCCAGAAAGTCCTGTAAGGTGTTCTTGGCATCTTCTGAAGGAAACTAAGAAGGCAGAGCCTTAATTGGTAGAAGAGGAATTGGAAAGTGAAAAATAACAGCAGAAGCAGCACAGCAACCAGAAGATTAAAGTAAAAGAAAATAAGAGAGGCAAAAATTTTGGCCACACTAGTAATAGGGTTTAGAACATGGGAAACCATATAATCAGAATATAACAGAAGTTATCAAAGGATTTGTTCTGAGCTGGGAAAGCTGATTGACCTAAATTAAAAGAAGAGATGGCACCAATGATACATATACAGTAAATTTGGTGCCATTACAATCTTTATCTACTATTTTATGTTTTCCTTTATCTCTGCCCTAAATTTATATGCAGTAACTTGAACAAAGTTTGTTATTCATTTAGCAAATGGCAATAATGTTAATATAGAGTAGTTATTTGGCTGCATAAGATTGCTAATCCATTTGATTTGGTTTATACACTATCCAAAAGTGCACCACAGGGGGCAAACTAGCTCTGCACTCAGAATGGCTAATGGTGTTCTACAACATTTTTTCCCTCCACTGGTGCCTATTTAGATATCTACCTGCATGTAGTGTGCTTTCAAACTGCTAGGTTGGCAAAAGCCAAGGCAAATGAGAGCTCACCTATCATGTGGGATTAGGACTCAAACTGCTGGAACACACACCTTCTCCTTCTCCAAACCTTAAGTCACTGAGCCACTATGCCTCTTCTTGACAAAGCAATAGTAAATATTCTTGATCAACACGAAAAACCAAGCTGGAGTCAGTCAGTCAGTCAATTTACATTTAAAAATAAGAATAAAACACATGAAGCTTTAAAGGCCATATTAACCAGCACTGTGTACTATATGAGCCATGATGGCACAGTGGTGAGAGTGCAGTACTGCAGGCTACTTCTGCTAGCTGTTATCTGCCTGCAATTTGGTAGTTCAAATCACACCAGGCTCAAGGTTGACTTCAGCTTTCCACCCTTCCAAGGTGGGTAAAATGAGGACCCAGATTGTTGGGGGCAATATGCTGACTCTGTAAACTGCTTAGAGAGGGCTGGAAAGCACTGTGAAGAGGTATATAATTCTAACTTCTATTGCTATAGCCGTGATGGCAAACCTATGGCATGGGTGCCAGAGGTGGCATGTAGAGCCCCCTCTTTGGGTACATGCACCATTGGCCCGGCCCAGCTCATTTCTTGCTGTCGTTTGTGGGAGTAAAAACAAATGTGCGAAACAGCCTTCCTTCTTCATCACAATACTTTTGCTGTTGTGCCTTGCGCAGCAGCACAATGAAATTTAGCACACTTCCCAATGGGGAAGTTGGGGTCCCCTCCTCCTACAGCCCATGACAAGGCAGAGCGAAAATATGACCCTCCAGAATGTCAGTTCATTCTCACCTCCCAGATGGCTCTTCTGGTAGAGCTGCCTGTCTTGGGATGCCTTGCTGGCCGCTGGGTGAAAATTCTCCTCAGAGAAAAGTGAGAAGAGATAATCTCCTCAGCAGAATCGCTGCAGGTCACACGCTGCTACCTCATGGATGCCTTGAGGGAGGGGAAGTGGCAAGGGAGAAGGGGAAGCCCCGGCATCCATGCCAGGTAAGCAGTGATGTGTGCCAGGGCTGTTGCCACCACTATCTCTTCTTTGCTGCTTTCCTCCCCCCCACCCCAGCTCACCTGTCTCTTTAAATTGTGCCTCTTCGTCACAATGTGTGTTCCTCCCCTTCCCTACACCACTCTGAAATGAGCCAGTTCTCAGTAGAGCAACAGCAAATGTATTGAGACAAAGGAGGAAGGCTGTTTCACACAGCTTTTTTAGTTCCACAAATGATGGCAAGAAACACAATGGAGCTGGGCTAAGATGCCCCTCCAGGGAAAGAGAGAAGGGTGGAAGTGAGAGACAGAGAGAGAGGGGGAGAGAGAGAGGGAGGGCG
>JAEANM010008290.1:0-17105 GCA_017656035.1 Myanophis thanlyinensis | reverse complement strand
TGATCGCAAGTAAAAGCAAAAAATGCTGCAGTCTCTCTATCCTTGTATAAATAAAAGCAACATACATGTTTAAAAGATGGTAGCCTTCACTTTGTGCCCTTATTTCTTCTCTTTAAAAAGAGTTAATAGTAAATGGATTTCCTACAGATGTGGGTTAGATTAATTTAGGATTAGTTTAATTTCAAGGAACAGAAATGTCTGACTATTTTGAGTATGGTTAGTCTGGTTGCTGCTGCAGCTGCTAAATGAAGTAAGAAAAAAAATGGTGAGCTTTAGCGATAAGAATAGATAATTTAGAATGTTCAATTTGGCTTCAGGCTTACTCGCAGGGTAAATGAAAAAGGAGGAAAACTAGTTCTTTGGAAAAATAATGGATCTCAAAATATTTTGTGTAGGATGATAGTGTTTAAGAAACTTCAAAGAATCGGATCGTTTCTCACAGTCACACTGTGTGTTACCATCCATATTGCAGATAACTGAAAATGGTGATTTGCTTGAGACCAATCAACCAGTTTATTGCAGAAGTAATGTTTGGATCAGTTTCTTAGCACACTATATTAAATACAGGTGGAGTACCAAATATTAGATCATAGAGAATGATTAGAATGTTTACTGTGATTGATCCTAGATGATAGGCATTAATGAATGGTTAACCTAGAAGCATTTAGTAGGAGTATTCAGGTTAATAAAATCTTTCTCAGTAAAGTGCAGTTTCTCAAACCTGCTAATAAGTTATGGACATTAATAGTCAAAGCATCTAAGCGATCATCCAGAAGTTTTGATGTCTGGCAAAAAAAACAACACAACCCTGTACATGACCAAATCCTGGGAAGAATCACACTCATATTTCTATTTTGCATTCAAGCTATCTTGAATCTGGCTACCGAATATCCGCTCGAGATTATTCAGGTATAAGTTAGGAACACCTGCGTACGGAACTACAGTTACAGAGTTGAGCTTTTAAATTGGGAAGTTTTTCAACCAGCCTTAAAAAAAATGACAAAATTGGTTTGAAAAGGAAAATTGGAGAAGTACAATAAGATTTCAGAAACAATTGCAGTAATGGTTGTATGTGTTACTACCTCAGGTGATAACTACCAAGAACCAGAAAGCCCTTACTGTCCCATTTAATATTTTAAAGTATTTCCTTCTCCCAATTCCATGTGTATGCCTGAATGGATTGTAATGTCTTTGCTAGCTGTTGCATCAGGCCCTAAAAATCTTTTCCTTTTAAAATTTCAGCTAGCAAAAAGGCCATTGTGTGGCTAAGACGAGGCATATGAGGATAAATCGTAAATTCACTTTCATGGTTGTCGTGTGGTTGAAAGCTTTTCTCAAGCCTTTTATACAACCTAAACATGATGATAACCAATCTACCTGATAAATGTGTTTAGGTTTGCTGAAATAATATATATGGACTAATTTGGATAACTGAAGTACGTTATTGATGTGTAATATTATTCACAATGATGCAATTTATCTTCTCATTATATCAATAAAGGCATTTTCTTCACTGGCATGGTAATTTAATGTGAACATGACACAATAATGCAACTACAGCCTCAAGGCAGTATGGTGGCTTTGCTAACAGAACGGCAATGATGCCCTTGAGAGACAATAAGCAGATTTAGGGCCTGCTGGGGACAATATGAAACCTGCAGGAACTTAGTATGGATCCAATCTTTCTCCAGAATAAATGTCTTAATTATATGTCATATAAAACTGTACAAATGATTGTTGTATATAAACATAAATGATCTTAAGAATACTGTAATTGCACGTATCTCACCTTTCACAAAACCAAAGTCTAGAAACTAACAAAGGAGTCCATCTTTGCACAATATGCTTACCCCTAATTTATGTAACAGTGATTGACTCAACTGGATGCTATTTATTTGGATTCATAAAAAATATAAACTAACTGCAAGATTCAGGATGGTTTACATAAAATGACAGCAAGAGTAGGTTAGATTTGTCTCATTTGTAGCTTCTGTACAACATCATTTGAACATAGCCAGTAGGAGATTTGGCTTCATATGGCAACATTCTGTCTTCATATTTACAATTTCTGAGATTGATTTTGGTGCTAAAAAGGCTATTTACCAAACAGTTAAGATAAACTTTTAAGGATAAGAAACCCTAATACTTCTCAAGGTGTTTACAACTGTGCTGTCTTAAGTTTCAAAACAGATGTTTCCTTATGGGAGTTTTAGTCCCTGGAAATTAGGTTTAAAACACTAGCTCAACCTTCAAAGATAAATAAAGTTTGGGGCAGGGTGATGTGGAAATTTCTTTCCTCAATAAAATGTAATGTAAGAAGTATCCTCATGAATGTGATCCCTTGCAGCAGAGAGGCTCTTACTGTATGTAACCCATAGCACAATTACACAAATTCCTTGTGTGTCCAATCACACTTGGCCAATAAAGAATTCTATTCTAGTTACTCAGTTGTGTAGCGATATTCCAAGCATTAGATTTGAATGCTATTAGTCTAAAGCAGAGAAGCTACTAGTTGCCAACCCCAAGTACATTCAGGCCTGAAAGTGCAGTGCAGAAAACAGCAACTGCTTGAACAATCTGCCCAGTGAGCGTGCTCATATTTTGCTACAAGGAGAAGAACCTTGAAGGAGGTGTTATTTATTTGCCTAACAGTTCAAGAGCTGTTTCTGAATGGAAGAACTTCCAAGAACTGATCAAACTGTTGGCAACTTCCTCTGCTAAAATACTCCACTGATGATTGAACCTATCCTAGCAGGTGTACCTGTAGGTAACAATCCTTGAGTTCAGCAATAGCAATAGCACTTAAGACTTGCATACCGCTTCATAGTGTTTTACATCCCTCTCTAGTGGTTTACAGAATCAGCATATTTCCCCCAACAATCTGGGTCCTCATTTTACCAACCCTCGGAAGGGCTGAGTCAAACTTGAGCTGGTCAGAATCGAACTCCTGGCAGTTGGCAGAATTAGCCTGCAATACTGCATTCTAACCACAGCACCACCATGGCTCAGCTCATAAGTAGGCCCACATCCGGTAGAAGGGTAGGCAACAGAGAGGATGCAACCTGTTTTTGTTAATTTCACAGCATAGCTTGGTATAATTATTGCAAAATAACATGCAATTCATATTGTATTCAAGATTTCATGGGCCGGCCAAATAGCACACACAGATTATGGACTACCTCTCTTTATTTACTGTCTCAAGTAGGACAGCAGCAAAAGAAACACTGCTTCCTTCGTGTGAGACCTTTTCTATCACCACCCAAATTCAAAAGCATCCCTTGAAAATGTCGATGGAGGCGCATTCAATTTCGCTGCACACATGTTGTGCATTGACAATAAAGGATTGAATTGAATTGATTATACATATGAGCCAACCAGTGGTGGAATTCTAATTTTTTTACTACCAGTTCTGTGGGCGTGGCTTGGTGGGTGTGGCTGGGGGGGTCATGTGACTGGGTGGGCAGTTTCTGTAAGCAGGGCAATAAAGGTTAGGCTAGAAACAACACCAGAATGTTTTTTTTCTGCCTTCCTTACAGGATTAGCCCTGTAAAGTGGAAAAACCAAAAGGAAATTTCTTCTAACAACCGGTTCTCCCAACTGCTTAGAAAATTTACTACCAGTTCTAGAGAACATGCTAAAACCTGCTGAATTTCACCTCTGGAGCCAACCCAACACAGCGATTCAGTGATGTGGAAATTTACTGTCATATATGATTAAAAGACATAAGGCTTATGTTAAAATAAAGTGCCTGGTAATTAACTACAGTCTCCCACATTTCTTTCAGAATTCAAGTAGCACGGATGTTGGTTCATGTTTTGATAACTGACTGCTGTGATAATGACAATGATCCAAACACAGCTATCTCCAATTTTCTTACCTTTTCAAATGTGCTGTTTTATTTTGAATGTATGTACATCTCTCCCAGCATTACGGACGTTTCAAAAGAGAGGAGTCTGTCTAATGTGTCAAAATGCCGTTATTTGAATCTAATCTCTGTATGCCTTGACTCTGGATTGATTTGTTCCATTGATTGACAGTAACAGATATTCTGTTTTTAATTTATCCTGGCTTCCAGTGGGAAGTAGGTAAAAAGGAGCAGGTTTCAACCATATGATAGCAGTCATCATCTTGAATTTTTTTTCTTCGCACGCCTCTTCCCCTTGGGCACCTCTGTGTAAGTTGGAGGGTTTTGCAACTGCATATAAAGGACCGCTGTTCCTTGAGGAAAGCACAGGAGCATAGAGAGAAAAAATGAATTAACAGTTGGGAGAAGATCATGGAACTAGTTTTATAATGAGTGCCACTCACATTTGGAGAATACCTTCCAAGGTTATGGTGAGAATCTACTAATAGTTTGGTGCTGTTGGGATGATTAAATAAAGCCTGAAGTTCTAGGACTCTGTTTTGTGCTTTTGTGTTTAAATTACTCTCCAAACTTGCTTGTAAATTCTTTCATAAAAACTATGTCCTTAATAAGAATCCAGAAAACATATCTAAATGTATTGTACCCTCTGGGAAGGTAGATTTATATAGTTAATTTTATTTATTTATTACAGCTAGCACTATCCATTTTGAGCAGACTGGGTTGAATCTATTTAGAGTAGGTAGACTTTGAGGTAGCCATGTGCTTAGTCACATAAGAGTTTAGATATAAAGCCCAGCACTTTGACTTGCACTGCTGGAGTTAAAGCCAGAAATCTGACCAAGAGTCAACACTAAAGCCCACATTTGTTTTAATAAGAGCCTACTATCACCTCTGTGGGAAAAGAATCTTTGGGTGGGGTTACAATAACTGGGTCATGAAAGAACATCCAGAACCATTTACTTCTTGCTATTCTCTAAAGCAGGGGTCTCCAACCTTGGCAACTTTTAAGACTTGTGGCAAAGCTGGCTGATGAATTCTGGGAGTTGAAGTTCACAAGTCTTAAAATTGCCAAGGTTGGAGACCCCTGACCCAGAGAACTCTGGGAGTTGAAGTCCACAAGTCTTAAAAGTTGCCATGGCTGGAGACCCCTGACCCAGAGAACTCTGGGAGTTAAAGTCCACAAGTCTTAAAGTTGCCAAGATTGGAGAACCCTGCTCTACAGTCTAGTAGCTCTTCCTTCTAGCCTTGTGGAGCACTTGTGTCTCAGCATCATGAGAAGAAAGGAGTGGATCTTGGTCCTCCCATGTAGCTGAGGAGATGAAAGAGTTGCTCATCGCATTGCATAAAGTCCAGGCACCAAAGCAGGGGAAAGCTTCCCAACTCTTCAAAAACGTCAGTTCAGTGCCTGGTCTTATGCTTCTGAAGCTCTTGGCTCTTCTCCAAGACAACAACGTGTTTCTGCATCCTTACCGGAACAAGCCTGGTTTTCTTCTCTAGCAAGGTGGCAGGTACATTTGGGGAATCCTTGGCATGGTGGTTGTGAGATTAGCAGCCTCAGGGTTAGGAGCTGTCATGATAGTACCAGAGTCCTCACAGGAATACCTCTCTGTCATGGAGCCAATTTAACCCTGGGACAAAGGGGCATAAGTTTTCGATCCCAGCATGTCTGCAGCCCCTTAGAAGGTCACCAGTGGTTGAAAGAGAATTGTAATATTGAATGCAATCAGGAATGTACAGATATTTAACCTGGCATATTGTTCTGGCAACATCTGCATTGGATGATAGTACTTTAATCCAGCCATGCACAATCACCCTTAAGAAGGCTGAATGTAGAAGCCAGATTGATAGAGTCAGTCGTTTGCTTAATACAGGGGTGTCCAAACTTGGTGTCTTTAAGACCTGTGGACTTCAATTCCCAGAATTCCCCAACCAGCTATGCAGGGAGTTGAAAATCACAGGTCTTAAACTTGCCAAGATACCCCTGGCTTAGTAAGTAAGAGGAAATACAGAGACCAGAGAAGAAATGTCAGATGTGTTTTGTTAAGATCTTTGTTTACCAATAAACTATTGTCTGGCAGATTCTGTTTGAAGTATTTCTAAAGAAGATGTTTGATACCCATAACTTCAAATGCCTTGTAACACAATTTGTGCATATTCTGCCATGCTTGCTGTTAAATAATCTTTCCTTCCTTCTGTTGGTTCCCTCCTTGTCAGAATTAGATCTGGCAACATCTGCTCTTGCTTTCATTTATTTTACTCTCTAAAGCAGTATGGATAGCATAGACAAAGTAATGACAGTGCCAACAGCAACAGGAATAATAATTCAAAGATGTACAGTAGTCAGGACCCCACATTACAGTTTCTTCTGTTTGGAACAGACCACTTTTTTCCATATCTGCTAGCTTTAGAATGAATCTGAAGTTGTTAATGCTGTTTAATGCATTCTCAAATGCATGTTTTTCTACTGCCACCTGTGTTAAATATGTTGCTTAAAATACAGGGGGCTTTCTACTTTTCAATTTTTCTCCCTCATATCCTTTCACAACCCTCCAAACCCAGAAAAAAACATCAAAGCACCAGAGTTGCCAGGAATAATAAAAATTCATCTAAGCTCCTAAAGTAACCCCAAATACTCTGAATATCTTTTAAATCTCTTTTCCCTCCAAAAATCACAGTTGTTGTGGGTGGAAGAGGTGGTGGAACTATTAAAAGCAGCACAGATTATTTTCCTGTTACAAAAGAAACAAAGGGAGAAACTAATGATTCTCAAATGTTTAGGGTAAGACATATTTGCAATTCTCAAAAAAATGTTTTCATAAGTAAAATAGAGTTTGCATAGATGAAATGGCAAAGGCAGGGTCAAGAGAGGCTGCCAAACCTGATTTGGCACTCTCTATATGGGATTAGAAAGGGTTTCATTAACTTAATATTGAACAATTTAAAATAATTAGGCTTGTGATAAGCGTGGCACACAATGATACATGGGTAGTGGACATAATCATGCACAGCCTGATGTTAACTTAAAGCTATTGTCTTGGCTTTCCTGAGAAACACCACTCCAATATTCTTTAGAGGTAGAAATGCTCTCTTCTGCTTTTATTAAGGTTCATAGCCTTTCCAATCCTCTCATTCTAGAGCAGGGGTGTCAAGCTGGCAGGCCGGATGCATCATGAATAGGCCACGCCTACCACAGCTCTACGAGTGGGAAGAAGGTTGTGAAATGTCATGTGACACTGCGGATTTGACACCTGTGTTCTAGAATGAATGGACTGAATTTTTATAGTGTCTATTGAATCTCACTCACCTGCAGTAAATATAGACCCATAAAAACATTAACGTATAAATGATTAGAGACCAACAGGATGCAAAGCAAGTCAACGTTATCTGATGGTACAG
The DNA here is from genome assembly GCA_017656035.1 of Myanophis thanlyinensis. NCBI lineage: Eukaryota > Metazoa > Chordata > Lepidosauria > Squamata > Homalopsidae > Myanophis > Myanophis thanlyinensis. The sequence continues at coordinate 9,844 of JAEANM010008290.1, read as the reverse complement.
GAGGCAAACAGTATCTCAGATAACCAAATCCTGTTCTGTCCTGGACTCACTAATCCATAACCCAGTAGCTCCACAACATGTTCCATGTAGGGCTTTATAGGTAATAACTAGCATCCTGAATAGCATTTGGAAACTTACTGGTAATCAGTGCATGTCACAAAACAGTATTTTTGGAGTTGGGCACTCTCAAAATCTATTAAATTGATTAATGGATTTTGATATGTGTCTGTTTGGAAACTGCTGCATTAATTATCATTAATGTGGTTTGTTCCGTTTTGGTTTAGCATATTGTATAAACCAACCACTTCTATTTATAAACCATAGTTTGTAATCTAATATGTTTTACAAGATCAGCCAACCTTATGTTCAATAGCCATGGTTCAGTTAACCATGGCTTCAGATCAGGGGTGAAATCCGACTGGTTTTCCTACCGGTTCAGTGCACGTGCACGCGCGCCAAATGCGCTGCAGCGCAGCTCTTTAAACATCTTTTAGAGGCTCCAGAGGCAGTGGAGATCATCAAGAAGGCTCCGCAGACACTTAAAACAGCTGATTTTAGGTAAGTAAAAAAAATGGAGCTTGTATAAGGAAGAATAGGGGCTCAGGGGTGGGCGGGGCCAATTTCAAACATCTACTACTGGTTCTACCGAACCAGCTCGAACCAGCTGAATTTCACCTCTGCTTCAGATCATGTATGAAATCAGCCAAGATATTCTCCAAAAGCTTTAAGATATTTGCAGAATTACATTTCATGTACTATTTCAAATGAAAATTACTTTTTGATTAATTTTTTTTGCCCTGAAAATACATTTTAATTTGAGTAGTTGGAAAATGCCATTAAACTACTTTCAAAAGAAAAGAAAAGAAAAGAAAAGAAAAAAGAAAACTCCATGTCAATAAGCTCTGCATTTCTTTCTTGTTCACCTAAATTTTTGGAAGTTTCCTTCAAATGTGAAAAAGTTGGCTAAATTACTCAAATGCCTAGTTAATTGGCCCTTAATTTCTTTTTAGTTGTAAATAATTTCTGAAATCTTTTATTCCCCTCCTGAGTATTGATCTCTTGGAGCCATATTTTGCCTCTGAAATGAAAGCTGAGAACCTGCATTTTTAAAAAAAAAAACCAAAAGCCAGGTTTTGGTGTCTTTTGTACAGAGGTTTCAGGGCATGCTAATTTGCACTGCACCCAGTCAGCATGTTCACTGTCCATCCCCCACATGCTGTGCTCAAGATACAGCCTTTGCTTAAAAGATTGCCCACACAAAATGAGGTGGTACTAAAGAAGCAGGTACAAAACACCCCGAACCTTGTCACTCCTCATTTGGCTGATGGTGAAGCAGATTTTTCACATCTATTCCTGCTGAAGCTTTCTCACATACTTTTTACCAATCAATCATGGGACAACTCTGATAGATCCAGGCTTGCTTTGCTAGTCTTCTGCCTGTTTGTCCTACATAGCGATTGTTACAGTCCTTGCACTGTGTGTTGTAAATGATTCCTATTTTTTTTTTCCTACTGGGGGTGCTGAGTCTTTTGGTTTACCATCCTAGAATGTTTTGGAGGGCTTTAGTTGGTTCATGTGTTACGCTGATGACATGTGGTTGTAGTAATCTGTTGGTGGCTCCAAGCTGAAGACTAACAGAATGCGTCCATGAACACCTACTAGCAAATCAGAAGACATGATGAAAACTGCTTAATTTCACAACACACGGACAGACGTAACCATGGTTTCAACTGGGAAACTGTGACCATCTTAGACCAAACCAAGTCCAAAAATGCTAGAGGGTAAACCCCAGGAATGCTAGAGAATTCCTGGAAACGCCACGGTGGCACAGTGGTTAGAATGGAGTACTGCAGGATACTTCTGCTGACTGCTGGCTGCCTGCAGTTTGGCAGTTCAAATCCTACCAGGCTCAAGGTTGACTCAGCCTTCCATCCTTCCCAGGTGGGTAAAATGAGGACCCAAATTGTTGGGGGGGGGGCAATAGGCTGACTCTGTAACCTCTGGAGCAGTATATAAGTCCAAATGCTATTTCCATTGCTATTCAGACAAATCAGCCATTGGTAGGCACATAGAGATTAACATCTACATACGCTGAAAGGAGCCAGTCAAAAAGCTAAAAAGGAAACAAGAAGACCAAAGCACCTCCTCACCAGCAAACAATACCCAGATGATCAGCGATTAACACTACTAGACCAATAATCAAGAAGTAGACAAAACCACAATCTAGGAATGGCCAACTCATTCTCTTCTACCGTTGATGTTACCTAGTTTGGTAATGAAACATATGCAAGAAGCAACCAAGCTCAGAGAACACCAAGGTCTCTGCCTTCCTGTGCTAAAAAAATGCTTGGAAAATGTTTAACCTTGTAACTGCTATATTCATCACTTGCTGTTTTATACTTTAGGGACATTTTTCTTTGTTAAGTAACCATTTTCTGTTCCCCTTTCCTTGAACTTACAGAATAGAAATATATATTTTAAAGTATGTATTAAAGTAACTAGGGATCCTTTCCCAGAGAACAGGCATTCAAAATACAGTAAGCATGAAAATAAATGAAATAAATGAATAGCAACTGCAGCTAGAGCAAGGACAATGTAACCAAGTTGCTTCAGAAGTACCTAAGAAAGAATAGCAGCATTTCCAATCAGCAGTCTCCCATTTCACAGAGTTCATGTTAGACAAACAGGACCCTAAGCAATCAATCAACCTCTGAAGTCAAAGAAGGAATTATTATAAAACAAACTAATAGAGGAACATTTCAACTTTCTAGGACATCCTGAAAGATTTAAGCCTTCTTGCAGTTTATCTGGTTTTCTGCTAACTGCCATCCTGATTTGTAAATCATGATTTATGACTTAGAGCTAGGGATAACGCCAGTTAATTGTGACTTATTAAATGAATCATAATGAACACGAACCATAGCTTTGCACAATGAATGGGCATAAATCCAGCGTCAGTTGCTGGTTTCAGGGTGGACATCCATCAGCAAACTAAAATAAATGGCTAAGATGGATTTCATCACAAAATAACCGAGCAAAACTTCATTTGGAGATTTAATATTATCAGTGGAGAGGTGTCTTATGTCACATCCAATTAAGACCTTTTTTTTTAAAAAAAAAAGGGATTGATTTAATCTCTCCCCCCTCCCCCCCATAGTTGGAGGGATCTCATCTGAAGAATTCTTTAGTGTTTGAAAGAATCAGATGGGTCATTGTTTTTTTTTTTTTTTTCATTTAATGTTACAGAACAAGTAAGTCAACATATAATGCTAAGATTTAAAGTTCCCACAATTTCAGGGAAGGATGGATGGATGAATAAATGAATGAGAGGGAAGAATAGAGACAAGATAATTGAGGTGTTCTCTGAGCTTAGTTGCTTCTTGCATATGTTTCATTACCAAACTAGGTAACATCAACGGTAGAAGAGAGTGAGTTGGTCATTCCTGGATTGCGGTTTTGTTTACTTCTTGATTATTGGTCTAGGACTCTAGTGTTAATCTATATCCCTTGGTGGCACTCCTAAAGAGGAGTGTATCAAATAACTGTTTTATTAATTCTGAATTTCACCCATGCGCTAGTGAAGAATAATGAGTGTTGTATCTTAATGTTAGGTCTAAAATTCTAGATTGAGGAACAAAAACACTTTTGAATGGAGTGTGCAGACCAGGCAACCTAAAGGCCTCATACCAGACCAGGACCAGGATTCCATAGTCAAAGATTTCCAATTTTTATAGGTATTTATTAAATGAAATCCCAGTCCATCTGAATTTGACTTACAAATGTGAGTCAGTGAATGGAAATCTCTGATTAAATAACGTTTGAGTTGTAGTTTTGCATAATAAAACCCTCCTTTTAAAGCCATGGTTATAATGAATTGCAGTGATGATCACATACTGTATATTAACAAATATCACCCCTATGGCTTGGCTTCTGTATTAATGATTTATTGACTTAACCACAGTTGGAACCAAGAGAACCCAATGAGCTACAAATGCTGGTTTTCAAATCAAGCTGACTTTGTTCTAGCAACACACAAGACTACAGACAAGTAGAACGCAGCTTACAGTTGTGAGCCTACTCTCAATTTGCCATTCAACTGGGATTTATATTAACTTGAACAGTATCAGATGGCAGATTTATGCTCCTTCCTGCTTAAAAATCTTACCATTCATAGACTTTGTACTTGTGCTGGCTCTGAAGATGAGAAATCGGCCGTGTCTCTTATGTATGCCCAGGCAAAGATGTACAAAATTAGTATAATCACACTACCAGGTAATTCCATGTAGGATTTCATTAACATCCAAAATAATTTCATAAGTTTAATTATGTCACCAGGGAGGAGTGAGTTCAAACTAGGAAGAAAAGTTAGGGCTTTTTTTCTTTTCGTATCTATTCAGAAGCATATTGTGTTTAGTGGGACCAGGTAAACATAGGTATGATTTCAGCTCTATTTCTTCCAGATTATGCTTTTTCTTCAAGAGACTGAATGCCTGATTTTAATAGTGAAGAAAGCCAATTATTCATGCACATGGTCTTAACCCTGAGCTGCAGTGTTATCATACGTTTAGGTTTGTTTGAATACATGTAATTTCTAATTAGTCTTTGCAAAGCTGAAATTGAGAGAAATTGCATGCACATGCTGTTATGTAGCATGGAGTAAGATAGTAAGCTAAAAATTGATTTTGTTTTTTTAACACAAATAGTCTTCATGATATTTCTCTATACCCTTCTATTCTTACAAGCCACTTTTATTTCCATCAATCCATATACAGTGGTACCTCTAGATAAGAATGCTTCATGTTAAGAAAAATCCAAGATACAAAGGGTCTCTCGAAAACTATTTTGCTTCAGGATAAGAAAGAAATTCCAAGATACAAAAACACAATCTTTGTCGGCCTGAGGGGGGAGCCAAAACCACGTATTGGCTGAATGGGCTGCTTCAACAGAAGAAAAATTCAGGATACAAAGGCCACCCTGGAACGGATTAATTTCTTATCTTGAGGTACCACTGTACTTTTTCACACATGGCTCTTTAAACATCTGGTCTCCTTCTCCTTGAGGATCTGATCAAATTAATCTAACTACAATTTTACTACCTCTTGAAGTAAAGAGGAAGTCACCTAGATCAAGGGTCCCCAACCTTGACAACTTTAAAACTTGTGGACTTCAGTTCCCAAAATTCCTCAGCCAGCTTTGCTGAGGAATTCTGGGAGTAGAAGTCCACAAATCTTAAAGTTGTCAAGGTTGGAGACCCCTGACTTAGATGACTTAGGGCCAGCAGCTTTCATCTTAACCTACCTCACATTATGGTTATTGAGAGGAGTGGTATGTTAGGCTGTCTTTGGCTCCTGAACAAATGAAAAACATGATATTCAGAATTGATATTTGTTTATTTATTTAGGAAACTTATATCGCCACCTATTCATGCATGGCGATCCAAGGTGGCTTACAAGAATATAAAAAACTTCATATAAAAACCAATAAAATCAATAAAAGAGAGAATAAAAGAGAGCACATATGATATATGATATATTATGGTATTCTATGTTGTGTAACAGCCCCTACCAAATCAAATCACTGCAGGATAAATACCACCAAGATTTGCTTGATGGTTAGATGGCTTGTATTTAAATTTAATAAATAAAAACATAAATGTTGCATTAAAAACGATGTACAGTAATCCACCATGCTGATCTGATGCAGTAGAGTAGATAGTTTCACTTTCTAAGCTAGGGATAGGAGGGAGTAACTGGTCCAAAGTCATCCAGCTGGTTGCTCTGGGAGAACAAGAACTTGGATCACCTCTTTACTCTTAGTCCAGTAACTTAACATTAACATAGAGAGAGAGAGAGAGAGAGAGAAACAGACAGAAGAGGATGTGTATGTGTGTGTACGAAAGAGAAATTTGCTCTTTGTTTCTTTTATCTGTGACTAAACAATTTCAGTGAATTTATTTCTTTGATATTAGTCACTTGCTTTGGAAAAAATGGTGATGATGATGATGATGTTACCCATTCAGTCATTTCTGAGCTGTAGGACAGATCTCTCCACATCTTCGGATCTTGCACTACTTCTTCTGCTCTGGCTGGTTTCAGCTTTGATGGTGTCCAGCCACCATATTCTTTGATGACTTGGTTTCCTTTTGCTGCTAACACTTCCAAATATAATGGTTTCTTCAGTGAATTCCCCGCATAGCATGGCCAAAGTAAGTGAGACACAGTTTTGTGATTTTGCCTTCTAGTGACATGCTCCCATTCTTGCTTGTTAGTCACCTTCGTTGTCCAAGGAATTCACAGAAGCGTTCTCCAGCAGCACAGCTCAAATGAGTTTATTTTCTTCCTGTTTTCCTTTTTTAAAGTCCAACTTTCACAACCATTGATTGGTCTATGAATTTATCCCTTTGATATTAGTCACTCACTTTGAAGGGAAAAAGGTAATATTCAATATTATAGAATTAGAACCCTGCATAGATTTTGTGTACAAAGCTGCATTTGGAAATGATTTTTTTTAATTTTGTATAGAAAACCATCTACAATGTTAAACAATAGTGCTACCAAGTGTGCTTGGTGATGCACATGTGTGAGAGAGACATAGACATGAATTAAAAATGAATCTGCAGGATTCTCTGATTTGTCTAAGGGGTAGGATAGCTCCAAACCCTGCAAAGCTTTGGAAAAGAGCAGCTGATTATAAAATAATGAAAGCAGGTTCAAAACACCTGGGAAGGAAGATTTAAGCAATATTTTTTTAGAAAATGAAAAAGCAGTTATGCAGCATGCTCCAATGAAAATATGGTTTTTTTTTAATTTGAGAGAGGTTATTGGCAGAAAGGTTTGGGAAAGGGAAGGGTAAGAATGACTTTACATAGGATTGGAGAACAATGTCTAAGGGAAAGTTTTGGAGAGCAATGTTGGATGTAGACTTCAAGAAGGTTTGCTTAGGTAGATTTTGTGGTGAAAACTTAAGAAAAGGACAATGAAAGAAGAGCTTAATTGGTTTAGGAAGCAATTCAAAAAAACCAAAGTTGGTATTAAAATATACATTTTATTTTCTGCTTGCTTGGATGTGATGGAAATGGACAGCGCTTCTTCTGACAAAAGGAGGAAGTGGGGAAAAAAAAGAAAAGGAGAAGGAGACATTACTCAATTGAGCTACAAAAGGGAGGATCTCTCCTGGATGGCCAGATTTTTTTTCCTTTCCTAGTTTGGACTGCGAAGAGTCTTTTTATTACCTTGTCAAATATAGCAAATTAGAAAGATAAGCAAACCAAAATGATGGCACCAATGGATTTGGGAAATCATCAGCAAGGTTCTATTTGTCTTTTTCCTTCTCCTTGCTCTAAAAATAGAAGAAGACAACTCTTTAGCAAATAACCAGCAAGAGGTAGGATCACTGAAAGATTATCCTAACAAAAGAATTGACTAAGATGATCATATCTGGCACCATCAACAGAACTCAAGGGAACACTAGAATGAATACAGCTGTATGGTGTGTCTACAGGTAGTCCTTGACATGTGACCACAATTGAGCCCAAAATTTCCATTGCTAAGCAAGACAGCTGTTGAGTGAGTTCTGCCCCATTTTACGACCTTTCTTGTAGCAGTTAAGTGAATCATTGCAGTGGTTAAGTTAGTAAGATGGCTGCTAAAGGTCACAAAAGGATAGACAGACAGACAGACAAAGAACCAATGTGGTTCAGTGATTAAAATGTGGGATTAGGTGGTGGCGAGTCAGATTTTAGTCTTCACTTAGGTAGAGAATTTAGCTAGGAGAATTTGGGGCCAGTCCTGGACATAGAAGCCAATATCTTAACTATCAACCCAGCTGTGGCCCAATGTGGTAGATTACAGTCTTTAATCTTCAATAAAGAGATCTTTATCTGCAGGGATTAATTTAAGCTGATAATAGCAACAAAAACACTCTAATTTAATGGCTTAAATAGGATGATTCATATCGGTAGATCTTCCTCGGGGATCTCTTCTGATTCTTGGCTGTTTGGTACCGTCTGCAATTTTATAATGGTGAGCGATGCGTATGAAAATGAAAACACATTCCACTGAAACCTCTTCTAAGACAATACTGCATGTGAGAGCTTTCTAACAGTGCAGAACATCAATTGTGCTCATTCCATACTTTATACTTGCTGGAATTTATCTTCCTTAAAATCCTTAAAGTCTACTGCAAAAGGCAAAGTACCCCTCTTAGAAGAAAATGGAAATGGTGAACAATAGCCAACAGATTCTCTGCTCCCCAGGTGCTGTTATTTGCTAATAGCTAGCCAGGTTCAAGAGCTGTTACCTTTCCTGCAAATGAGCTTTTGGCTGCACTCCTGAGCCACTCTGGAGAGAGCTGGTTGTGCTGCTCTTGTGGGACCTGTTGCTGAGATACAACCTTAAAGGCCAAACGTGTGCCTTCATCATGCTGGGAGAGAAACAGGTGAAGCAGCTTGAGTGAAACAACAATAGCCACTGCTCTAAGAATGTTTAAGCAGAGACATTTTGCTCCTAATGGTGTCTGTAGAAACTGTTGGGCAGATATATATCCCTGCAACTATCTACTTCATCTTCTGAGATTCTATCCAGACAGAGGATTCCATACAGAATCAATCCTATGCAATTTGATTGGCTCAATGGACCTTTTTTAAAATTAAAGGGAAAAAAAAACCCAGTTTGATGAAAACTGCATTAGAGAGCTGAGCAACAATTATAAAAAAAAAAAATGACCAAGCTATATCAGCTTCTTTGCCAATATTAGAAGAAGCTTCCATAGCTACAAACTGAGGCTAAATCAAGAAGTGAGAGCATTTGGGGTTTAGGCGCTGATACTCACATAAAATTAATCCAGTATTTATTCCCTCCACTTGCTTTGTCTGAAAGTTTGAGCTATTCGCCATATGGTTTTATTTTCTTGTTTTTATCATTAACGGGATATGGGTGCAAGGCAAAGGCAGCTAACAAAATAACTTTGGCTAAGAGAGCCAGTTTGGTGTAACGGTTAAGGCTAGAAACTGCAAGACTGTGAGTTCAAATCCTGCCTAAGCCATGTGAAAGCTGGCTGGGTGACTTGGGCCAGTCACTCACTCTCTCTCTGAGTTTAACTCACCTCACAGGGTTGTTATTGAGGGGAAAATAGGAGGAAGTAGTAGTATCGGGCATGTTTACCTCCTTAAATTAAGAAAGGCAGGTTAAAAATCAAATAAATGATTCTCCTTGCACTTTTCACTTTTCTTAGTAAAAGTATTGTTTCCATTCCCAGATGTTACATCTCTGAATACACTCTAGAAGCCAAAATAAAATGCAGCTCCACAAAAATATGGCACTAAAAAAATGTGCGGAGACATATTTCATCACCTCAGAAAACCATAAGCGCACGTAAAGAAAATACACAGGCACAGAAATCACAATTGTGGACAACCCAGTGTTTTTTGGCTGCAAGGATAAAAGACTCTCCTCTTTTACTGGTAGTAAATGGAAGGACAGAACTACTGAACAAACCATAATTACATCTGTAGGCTCTAGTCTAGCCCATTCCACAAAGGCACCTTTGCCTCAGCATCTGCTGTGTGAACCCAGCCTACGAATGGGCCGCTGGGTGGCTAGGCTTTTAATCTGCTTGATACTTGAATCTTTGATCTATGCTCTCTTAGTACTATCATTCTGGAAATGTAAAATGGCTGTCCAGACCCTGAGCTCTCCTACCTTACTCTAGATTAGCAAAACAGAGAATGAGGGAATTAAACCAGTTAGCACAGGGGTGGGCAATTACGTCTCCTTCATGACTTGTGGACTTCAACTCCCAGAATTCCTGAGCCAACCATGCTGGCTCAGGAATTCTGGGAGTTGAA